>BPLR01003340.1:0-69043 GCA_021605095.1 Caerostris extrusa
ATTCAGGTTGTTGATAATACGGTGGGTTGCGCCAATTAAATGGTAGCCTGCAATCACGTTAGTGTTTACTTGTAAACATAATAATAATTAGATACTGTACCTAAAAAAAATAAAATACCTTATTTAAAAATATTATGGCCGTTTTTAAAATTTTCTAGTGTTTTAAAGTTTATTATTAACTTCTTGGTAATAAAACAGCTATATGTAAAAAATCAGCTTCTCACATTATTCACTAACTCTTCCGAAAATTATATTTGAAATATTTTATTTTTTTATAAGGATCTGATGGTCAGTGACTGGACCTCGATACCACAGGTTTCAGATTCGAGCCCGGCGGTGCTTTCAGTGGTTGGAATTCACTTTTGCCTCAGTATAATATCACTTCACATTATTCACTTCATTCATCTTATCCCATATTCTCCCAGACAAGTCCAGGGAATGCATCCCCCTGCAGAAATTGCCCCAATGCTTTCCCTAACACCTAAGCACATTCTAGAGTGCCCAGCACTCATTCCCATGTTTTGCGATTGGGTATGGTGCTAATCGAGACGGAGGTTAAGAGAAGTCCAGTACAGTGAAGCTGCGCCATTGCTAGCGGCCACTATCGTGAAGACTTTTTGACTGATCTAACTTTAATAATAATATTTTATATCCATGGACACTATAACAACAACAACAACAACTTAATCCCATAATAATATTCTCGTACAACTGTTGGACGTAGGGCTGCCAACCCTATCCCGTAAAAAAGAAAACAGGTCCTGTCTTAAAATCTGCCAGCAGGCAGACGGTCTTGGCCAACCATGGAGCTGTGGCGCCAATGATGATGATGATTTTTAAATTTCCGTATTATTTAAAAAAAGTGGTTATTAATTTTCTATATAATTCGTTTATAAAAAGTATATAATATTATCACTAGGTCATCAATTCTATGTGATGCTATCTAGAATCATTGATGGTTTCCGTGATGGAATTAAATGAATTAAAATAAGTAGAAGAATTTATTTAAATGCAATATACACAGACCAGTCACATTAATGTGACCACCACCTACTTTCGACATCAACGTGAAATACCCAAACACAAAGGCAGGTGGCAGCACATTTGCAGTGGAGTGTATATAAAGGATGTCCTAGGACATCGGAAAGCATTTCAATCGTTGGCATAATGTAGAAACTTAGTGATTTATCCGACGTCCAAAAGGGCATGATTATTGGCTTTCGGGCCAAGGGTGGAAGCATTTCGGAAACGGCTAATTTAACTGTTCGCGTGCCGCCGGGGTAAGTATACCGTGCGTGGCAAATGGCACTATCCAAAATCAGCGGCGTGGCAGATGTGGTGCACCACGGGCTATAGATGTCAGAGGCGAACGAAGGCTACGGAGATGCGTTCGGGTGAATAGACGTGCAACTGTTGAGCAGCTGACCGCCCAGATGAACCAAGGGGCTAAGAGTGTATCCTCAACAACGGTTTAGCGAACATTGCTGCGCATGGGCTTCCGCAGCAATCGTTGCGGAAACTCTGTTGTTGCTGGATCGTTGCTTGAAACCCTTGGTTAATGTACCTATGCTGTTCATAGGCGACGAAGACTGGAATTTTGCACGTCAGTACCGAAACTGGACGTCCACAAAGTGGCGACAAGTGGCTTTTCCCGATGAATCACGTCTTATGCTCCATCGGACAAATGGACGTTGGCGTATACGACATGAAACATCTGAAAACAAACACCCTGCAACAATTGCCGGAAGGATCCAAGCTTTAGGAAGGAGCATTATGGTTTGGGGGAAATGTTTTCCTGGCATTCACTGGGTGCACTCATCATTGTAGAAGGCACTATGGATCAACACAAGAGTACGCATCTGTCCTTGCTGACCCATGTCCACCCCTACATGCGGAATTATTTTCCTCAGAATGATGGCATCTACCAGCAAGACAATGCGAGATGTCATACAGCTCACCCAGTGTATGTGCGTGGTTCGAAGAGCACCAGGATGAGTTTACCGTACTCCCCTGGCCAGCAAACTTACAGAATTTAAAAGCCAATCGAGAATCTGTGGGACCACCTCGATCGGGTTGTTCGCGCCACGAATCCTCAACCGCGTAATCTAGAGCAGCCGGCCACGGCACTGGAGTCGGCATGGCTCAACATCTCAGTGAACACCTTCAGAAACCTAATTGACTCTCTTCCTGCGTCTCGCAGCGGTCCGTTCTGCCAAAAGTGGTTATTCTGGCTTTTGATAGGTGGTCACATTAATGTGATTGGACTGCTAATAAAAATGGTTAAGAAAAGCTTAACCAAGTCCAAACTCATACACAAGTTAGCGATAATCTGATTATTAAGTAGTGATATTAATATTACTCATCATATAAACAAATATATATTTTACAATGCATAGTAAATATTTATTTTATGTTATATATACTAGTAGCTCGGACAATACCTCATAAACCGTGCATGACGACAATCCTCGCTCAGAATAAATAAAAGTTGCCGCAGGAATCATGCCTCTAAGATGCGTAGTTTTTGAGAAAAATCTGAAAGAATAGGTAAGACGTCATATCCAGCGCACGGAAAATGAGCTTTATTGGAAACATTTGAATCCGTAGAATGGGCGAGAAAAAAAAGGTTTAAGACATCAGAAATAAAACTTGTAATCTAGGCAATAAAGTAAGGGAAACAGTTTAAAGTGAGAGATAGATGATAGGTGCGTGTATGCTATACAAATGAATAGTTGTGCTTGAAATTATCGGCAAACATCCCGTAGTGATAATGTATTCCGTTCGTGTATATAGCGATATGTCCGTTATCTACTGTCAGAGTAGTGGTAATGGATTACAAATTCTGTAAAAGTGTGCCATCGCAATGTCCATCACGCTGTCATCCAGACATTAATATCATCCACTTGTTGATAACAGATTGAGAAATACTGAAAAAGGTTCAGCCAACAAATAATCCCCGCAATGGAAATGCAAATGAGCACACGTGCGCTCTTCAAACAGTTTAATGCGTATAATAGTACTCTGCACAAGATACTAAGGAAAGAGAGACTATACCTGTTTTATTACACGACCTTGCAAGGGCTGCTTCCGGGTGACATTCAACAACGAATCCGATTTTGCTAATGGCTATTGCAATAAAGTGAAACCAACACTTGTTTTTCATTGCACATATCTTGTAGATGGATGAATCATGTTTCGCAAAAAAATGGGACGTCAGGGTCCTCTGGTCTGTAAATACATGAGCCAGAATGTCGGATACATGCATTTTTGGACCCTACTTGCAATCTCAATGTTTCATGGTGTATTCATATTTGATATTTCTCCGTATTATACCAATCGATTTCCAGGAATACGTATCTTTTATTAGTAATATATTGTCTATGGTTCCAACATGATGGAGAACCGGCACATTTCAGCTCATCTGTACGTGATTGATTGAAATTAGAATACTTTGATCGTTAGATAGAACGGCGGATTTTGGTTATGTGGCTACCACAATCATTAAATCTGATTCCTTTGAACTTTGCCTCTGGAGACATCTGAAGTAATTGGTCCATTGAATACCATTTACAGCAGAATAAGGTTTAGTTGCTTGTCTACATACTGCATTTATTTTTATAAGTACAAGGTGTTGGGGTGCAGTTATTTACTGCAGCTCCGCAAGTGAAAAAAGAGGCGTGATGCCTCAATATGAATGGTGGTGATGTTGAGCACTTTCTTATGTAAATATCGTGTCATATGTAATTACCGCAGTTTCTGTTTCCATTAAAACTCATTTTCCACACATTTAATGTAAGTGTAAAATACTTTTTCTTCGTACTTTTCTCGAAAACTTTTTATATTATAGAGGTATAGATCCCAGAAGCTTTTATGTAATATTAGCAAGAATTCTCACACTACACAGTTTATGTGGTATTGCCCAAACACTTTATTTAATAGAAGATAAATATATATTTTTAGTACTTTATATATTTTCAGAAGCCGAATTTGGAAATATGTATAATTTGCACATGCTAAAATGCATAACTTTGAAGAATTTGGAAATTAAGTCGCAAAGTTAGTTAAAAAATTACTTAAACTACTTTAAGAATAACTTATAAAAGTTTTGTAATGTGAGACTTTGCTATAGTTTGTAATTGTGCATTAAACTATATTTCTCTATTTATATTTCTATAGAATTTCAGATTGGTAGTACACTTTTTTTCTTATTCTTTACCAAGCCGCAATTGGATATTTCGAGATAAAGTAGTCAGTGGGCGAAAATAAATTTCAAGTCAGTTCAAGATTTGGTTTGGTTCATCGCTCTACGACCATTTTTTGCAGACTTTTAGGCTAATTAGACCGAGACCTACAGTGTAATGTGGATTTTGAACCACTAACAAACATCCTTGCCACCGCCAGGATTCGCATCTTAAGCCTGTGGGACCAAAGACCAGAGAGCTAACCATTGGCCATCAGGCCGCTGGTCAGGTCAAGAGGAAACACAAAAATAATTTTCAGTATTAAATATTTTGCTGTCGGTCTGTAAATTAAATAAATAATAAAAAAATTACTCAAGTCTATTTTGTATATTAAATTGTTCTTTCATGAAAAAAAAAATATTCTGTAAGTTATCTTAAACATTATTATAATTTGGTATTGCTATTTGGAGATACCACAAATATCATTCATTTTTGTGTTCTAAATGTAAAAACGAATGGCTATATAAAAATAAGATCAAACGTATTTAAATATGATCCAGTATTTAATAAAAATATATGTATGCTAAATTTCAATATTTAGTGTAAAACAACTAATAAAAATACAATTAACTTAACTTAAAAATTATAATTTAAAAAATATAATTAATTTAAGTTCTCTATTTGGCCTGATGGTCGAGGGACTAGCGCCTGGCGCCGGTGTACAGGTTTCGGGTTCGAGTGCCTTTTTGTAGTGGCTCTTTAAACCATAGTTTTTTGTCTAATACGTCTATACGCGTTGGGTGTAGAGTTGACAACCCTACCAGTAAAAAAAATCTCATGTCTCGAAATCTGCCAGTAGGCAGACGGCTTTTGATCAGCCATGGGGCTATTGCGCCAATGAAGAAGAAAGTTCTGTATATCAATATTAACTAAAACTTTGTAATTTAATATACAGAAATTTTAACTGTCAATCATCTTGAGCAACCTAGTTGAATTTCAAATCAACAATCTAGCTAAGCCAAAAATTCTATGCAAATTCTTCTATTGTATTTGAAAAGGTAGCCGTTAAGAAGAGAACTTTCAAAATGCTTCTTTTGGGGTTGATTGTTTCAAAATGTGACATCAAAGATCAACATGGACCAATTTAAGAAGCATGCCCCTTTAAAATAGTCAATAATATTAGCTGGTTCATAGATTGACCTACAGAAACATAAAAAGCCCCTACATTGGAAAAAAAATGGCAAATGACAAAAAAAAAACTGAAATATTTTTTTTAATGGTGAAATAATATAAAAACAGTTTTGCCTTCGGAGTTTAGTTAATATTTAGAAGGGAATTTTGAATGTATTAATCCTACTCAGTGATGGCATTTTATTTCTTTATTTCACTTAATAAATAGATGTTGCCTTTATTGTTTTTTTTTTTTTTATAAAATTTGAATTAAAATGGCCTTTTAATTAAGATGTTATGCAGCTAAATATTTAAATTATAATCCATAAAAGTATTTTACTGACTATTTTGCAGACAGCTATGACATTGAAAAAAATCTCAATTCAAATTCGTATCAGAATGCAAAACACCGCATAACATGTGGTGTAATCTTTAAAACGTAATTCACACAATTCACAAACTTAGATTTTATGCTATTGAAAATAAAGTAAAAGAGAAACTTTCTGGTTTCCATCTCATTTACTTCTGTGGCACGTAACTGGGAAGTACGACATGTGTGAAAATAATGTCTCTTACTTTAGAATCCTGGTTTCATATTTACTTTGGTTTGAAAGTCTAGGAGATATTTATTAGTATACCAAAAAAAGTCTAATTCAACAAACTCTGGTATCAACATCGCAAAAAATTATTTTTCTTATTTCCTTTTATTTCTTCACTATATCGTTCTTATCATTAATTATTATTTTTTATCATTATTGGTAACTTTGCCTATAAACGTAATGCTTCAATTTTAATTAACACAATAATATATATTAGACCATATATTACACAATTTAATATATGGCTTACAGATGGTCAAAGCATAACACAGAAAGAGAAGAAAATTCAGTCCATGCTTTTAATATTACGTTATTAAAATGTTTAAGGTTTATTTTGAAAAATAAAGCCATCTTTTATCAGTCATTTATAACTGAATAATAATTGATTAAAATTGTAAATATATGGAATTAAATTTAAAACCAGAAAACGTTGCAGAAGTAAAATATTTTTAGGCTTGGTAAATTTTATTAAGATATATCTGCGTAGAAAAAGTTTGACATTTTAAACAACCTGACATAAATAATATAAAGCAGTCATTCAAAAATCCTAATAATGTCTTTCACCTTTATTCTGTTAGCATTTATTTTTAAGAATATAATAGTTAGTTTGGAAAATAAATTAAATATTAGTACTATAAATTTTCTATCCATGTTTTTTACAATAACTTAATAAATAGCAGCAAACGCTTTTTAATGGTGATGCTATTTGATGGCTTTAAAATTTGACAGCAACAAAAAAAGTGTTTTATTTAATTAATAAATAATTACTTAGATATTCCTCATAATATTTGTTATTGCGCATTTATGAAACGAATAAATTAATTTAGATAAAAAAAAATTGAATTTCTTAGACTTGTGCTTTTAAGTTTTTCGAAAACATACACATATTCATTTATCTATAGAGAGACTTACATTAAATTATTTATTTAAAAATTATACTTTAAAAAAGTATAATTTAATTATTTAAAATAATGTGATTGGTGGCAATAAATTTTACAAATTAAAAAGTAAAGGAAGAAGATCAATATTTTTGTAATATATTTTTCATTACTTTTCTATGAAATTATTTAAATATCTTTTTTGAAATATTGGTAAAAACAGACCTGATAATTAAATGATATGTATCGAAATATATAATTATAATTTCATATTGTCGTTTCCTTTCCATGTTTATAAATCACCATTGACAAAGCATAAAAAGTACGAATACGTATCTTCTGAGGATTTGATTTGGTGCTTTGAGATGTATGCTAGCTGATGTTGCTTTATCTCAATTTATCCAAATGCTATTTAAAATGTTACAAATAACAGAATTTGACAAAAGCGAAAATGAAACCTTTATAAAGGAACTACTCTAAAACTCGAAATTCTTGTATTCGTTGCCCATGACGGATTACAAATTCCATTTTAAACGAAAAGAATCGTTGCTCTTAGCAGCAACCAAAAGAAAATAAATAAAAGGAGTAAATTTGAAAAAGAAAGAAATGCATGGAACTGCAGATCAAATAGATCGTAATATTTTAACACTTCTGATGACTAACCACCAATTAATGACTATTTACATATCAAATAAACACTAAAAATACATTCATGTCCATAAATTAAGGATAATTCAGAATCACACAGAAATTGAACTCTAAAATAAAAATTTCACCTGTAGAATTATCACACACATCTTGAAGAAGAACAATGGCGAGTGTAAGAGAGGGGTATATAAGGAATGGTGGCAAAGAAGTAAAATTGTTCAAGCGCTTTAAAAAGCCTTTCAGTGCAATAACAGCATAGTTATGGCACAAAGGAAGTATTTGGATGATTTTTTACGTGGTAGAATTATCGGACGACTGGAATGTGGACGTACCCAGCTGGAAGTATCCTGAGGAACTTGGAATCGCACAGAGTGTCATCTCCAGGCTTTGGCAACGATTCCAAGATAATGGTAATGTGAGTAGATATTACAGCACAGGTCGCCCCCGAGTTACAACGCCGAATGAGGATCGGTATTTAGCAGTTACTGCCAAAAGAAACAGACGGAGCACAGCATCAGACATGTCTCGTCAACTCTCTTCAGCTACCGGTACGACAGTTTCAAGGCAGACCGTGTACAGACGCTTAGGGCACATTGGTCTATATGCTCGTCGGCCTGTCAGATGTGTTCCTCTTACCGCAACTCCCAGTCGCCTGCGATTAACCTGGAGTAGAGAGCATGCATTATGGACACCGCAACAGTGGTCTTGTGTGATGTTTTCCGACAAGTCCAGGTTTAGTTTGCAGTCTGATTCTCGCCGGACTTTCATATGGAGAGCGCCAGGTACCCGTTACCACCAAGAGAACACCATTGAACGACACCGTTACGGTGGTGCGGGATGGCTCGTTTGGGGAGGAAATATTCTTGGTTCCAGAACTGACCTGCATGTTCAAAGTGTAACGATGACAGGCCACATCTATCGAGATGTCATTCTGGAACAACATGTACGTTTGTTTCGGGGCGCCGTGGGTGCTGAATTTCTGTTTATGGATGACAACGCCCGTCCTCCCTGTGCAAACATTGTAGGCGAATGCCTTCAATTGGAGGATATCACCCGTACGGATTGGCCAGCATACTCACCGGACTTGAATCAATAGAGCATGTGTGGGATATGCTTGGCCGATGCCCGTCAACCCTCCCTACCTGTCAACCGGAACTTCGGAGGGCATTGCTTGATGAGTGGTGTAATATTCCCCAAGATCAGATTGATAATTTGATACTCAGCATGCCTAGGCGTTGTAAGGTCTGTATTGCATCGTCCGGGAGACATACTCCATATTAACCATCATACTAACCATGTTATACTGTTTTTTGTAAATAGGTTCTTTTTTGAAATTTGCTCCAGGGAGTAAAAATCGCAATTTTTATTAATTATGTCAAACATATAGCATCTTTTTTGCTCTTTACCTTTTGTTTAATAAATAGATTTTTACAAATAAGTCAAATTTGTTTTGCTTCTGTCTCTTTCTTTGCCTGAACTTCATTATCCTTAATTTATGGACATGAGTGTAAAAACAAATGTAAACATCAACAATGAAATGTTACAACTGAATTTAAGCATTAAAACAAAGCATCCTGAAATATCAACATTTGGTTTGGTTTGTCGCTCTACGGTTATTTTTGTGTACACGAGGGTTAAACAGACCGGGACCTACAATTCAAAGTGGATTCTGGCCTTTCGTACCACTAACAAGCATCCATGCCACGACCAGGATTCGAACCTGGAGCCTGTGGTACGAAAGGCCAGAGCGCTAGCCAATTGGCCATCGGGCCGCGAAATATCAACATGCTCTCGCGTACAGTAACATGAAAATCGCCAGCATTTTGACTTCTGCTTTCCAATCTCTCCTGACCCCCGATCTTTCTAAAGCTCCAGATCCCCGAGTTTCTCATCCTTTGATCTCCGATCTCTCTTCTTCCTCACCCTTGGCCATTGTTTTTTATCTCATCTGACCTTCATAATTCACTCCCCGCTTTTTTTTTTTTTAATTCGCTTTTTCTCTTTTCTTTCTTGCGGCGCCTTCTTTGTTGTTTTTTCTCCTCTCTCGCTCGACGACACGTTTTTGTTGGTTGTTGGCCTCGCGACACAGATACGCATAACATATTCTAGGTCTGTTTTGTTTCATATATAAAAAAAAAAAAACATTACACATTTTATGAATTCATTTTATAAGAAACTAAAATTTTTTTCATCTAAAAAGTCCTTTGTTTGCTGTTATAGAGCAAAGAAGAATATAGAGCTGTTTGATTTCGGGAAAAACAGAAAAATTGCTTGGATGTTACCTTTCCTAGAGTTTTTTCCCTCTAATGCAGCTGACAAAAACTTATACAGTTGTCTTTTATACATTAAGGCAAACGCCGCACCGACGTTTCTCACTTAGCACTACCCAGGTGGTGCGCGTAGCTTGAAGATAAACTACGGACACGGAGTAACAATACTCCTGCAACGCTCTACGATCATGTTAGACTGGGACCAACGTTTTATAATGGATTCCAAACTACTACAAACATCCATGGTACCGACGGAACTCGAACTCGAAACCGAGCGCTACTCGGCCATCAGGCCCTATACCTTTACTATGTAATACTTAATAGATTCTGTGTAACAATTCCCCTTAGAAAATGTATAATTTGACAGTTTTCATATGGTAAATATCACAGTTTTGTTTATAATAAATAAAATAAAATATATTTTTTTATTAAACTCTGATCATCTTTTCCTAATTGAATGATCCTTATTTTATTAGAAATTTAGTACTTAAAGAGAAGGATTGGATTGCAATGAAAAATTTTACTAAAAATTGATTCAAGTAAGTCCCAATTGCAACAAATCATGTTATTAATGCAATATTTCTTAGAAGCTTTCCTTTTATCTTATTACCATTTTATTCTCATTATTTTAGGAGAAAATAATGATAATAATGATCATAAATAATGATTCTCTTTAATACTTAAAGAGGAGGTGGGAATTGCAATGAAAAATTTATTAAAAATTGAAGACCCAGTTACCTGCAAATCCTGTTATTAATGCAACAGTGTAAAATATTGCTTAGAAGCTTTCCTTTCTATTGCAAAGACTTGGCATCTCAATAGATTACATGTAATTTTTATAATTGCAAAAATATGTTATTATAAAAAAATCATAGCTATATATCATAGTTTATACTACAATCATTTATGAGCTAGTAAGTAAGTATAAAATAAGCTATATAAGCTAGTATAAAATAAGTATTTATTAAATAACATTTTTTTTTTTTTTTTTTTTACTTTTGATACTTTTTTTAACACTAAAAATCTGTGCTTCGAAATTAATTTTGTTATTTTAATGCATTCAGGAGAAAAAAAAAATATTTTAATAAAAGAAGGTAGAGAGTTAGATTGCAATGAAAAATGCTCTATTGGCATTGAAATTTAAGTAAGTCCATAACAGCTAACAAATCCTGGCACTAACGAAACAATCTAAAACAGGAAATCACATTTATAAATCCTTTTTCAATAAATTCTTACGAAACTAACAAAAAACTGGTTTATATAAACATGCACGTGTATATTGAATTATAAGATTGCAGTAAATTGATTCAATAGGGAGCAGTGCCCTGCAATATTTTATTATCAGGTATTACCAGGAAAGAAATATGAAATTGAAGTTTACAACATTTTTTGCAATTCATTATTTCAAAAGTTTTAAGTGTTATATCAGTGGAAATATCTAATCGCCAATCTTTGGCTTTAACTAAACATGATTTACTAATCAATTTTTCGAAAGAGTTTAAAGTTGAAAACTAAAACGAACAGCCTACTTCAGAAGTAAATAGATCGTTTCTTCTTACAGTCTCTCTTTGTAATCACTATCAATTTTTCGATCACTTATCACTATACTGTACGATTGATTTTTCTCATAAAATTTTAATGTCTTATTAACTTTTGGCTGTCATTCATTGTGATCCTGAACCTTAATTTATTTACTTTTTTTATTCTAAATTATTTTATGTAAATTAAACTTTTAGGCATGAATTAACTTACATGTTTTTGTATATATGGGTAACTCAGTAGTTAAAAGAAACGTATGCAATCATACTCTTATACATTTATGAATATCAATTCACTCGATACACTTGTGAATATCAAATATCAATTCACATCAATACATTTATGAATATCAAATATCAATTCACATCAATATACTTATGAATATCAAATATCAATTCACATCAATACACTTATGAATATCAAATATCAATTCACTTTAATACTCTTATCAATATCAAATATCATTTCACATTAATATACTTATGAATATCAAATTTCCTGAGACATACTGAGAGAAATACTTGATATTTCATATTAAAATGTTACTTCAGTATGAAATACCATAACAGTAGATTGATAATAGTAAACAGTAACCATGGCAACTGCTGTGCATAAAAATTTAGATGATTTTTTTTTCCATTTACTAATGAAAACATTATTAAACACCATAAAAGAATGCAGTTATACATCTTAGGTAATTATAATCAACATTAACGAATGTTAAATAAAGGATAATTTTATACAATTATATCGCAAGAATGAATTATGATTAAATAAATGAAAGTTGAATAGAATCATCATATATTATGAATATTTTATCCATACAATATTCTTACAATTGAATAATGCATTATGTACTGATAAAACATTTCACGCGCAAGTTGCAGCATTCTGCAGAAATGTTAGTTTCTGTTTAAAAAATGATTTTTTTTTTTTGTATCTAAATAATTCTGTTTTGCTTATAAGTGAAAAAAAATTTCCAAAAAATTCAGCAGTAAAAAATGAAAAATTTTAAAAATTTTTTACTACATTAAACTGTAAAAGAATATTATTTTATTCTTACTGTTGATACAGTTAAGATGCATGGGTAGTGCTCAGAAAAAATGTTCTTTTTAATATATTTCATTAAAATCTTGAAATTCTATGCCAAGTGAATATAATTTGAGTAGCTTATATAAGTATAATTGATAAATATAAGCTATGTAGTCGGTTTAATTAGTCAAATTTAAACCATTGTTTCAATTATACAGAAGACATATATATACTTTTCTATCAATTGAAATTTCTATTATGAAGCCAAATTATTTGAGATAATAAAAATAGCACACATTCATACTTACATTTTTTTTATTTCTCTACTCTGCATTTAAATGAACAATCACTAAGTTTACAAAAATCACACCATCAATTAATTTAAATATATTCTTCTAGATTTGATTTTATTAATTGAACGAAATTTTATAAAAAAAAATTTTTATTATTCTTGAAGAATCAGTATGAAAAATAATCTATAAATTTTTACCTTTTAAAATAAACTTTATACTTAATTATGCAAAGAAATTTTGAAGTTATATATAACAACATTCATCGTTATGTAACCATGATTCCTCCTACGCACTAGCAAGAGCGCCATCCAGTGGCATTGAGAAGAAATGATCTGTAGACACCGAGACGCTCACCAGAGAGGAAGTACAACGTAATCCTGCGCTCCCGCTGAGAAACGTTTAGTTGGTCTACAGTCTCTCACCTTGAAAGAAGTATATTTCGCGCACCGTGCGCGTAGCCGATATTTGATTTTTGGCTTAGAAGTGGAGTCCTTCCACGAATCTATAATTATATGTCTTTAAATGTGTTAAATATTGTATGTCTCTAATTGTATGTGTATGGTGTTTGTGTCTATGTAAATAAAGCTGTGAGTTCTCAAACCTGTACCTCAAGCATCTCAACACAACCACATCCAGTTGCATTCTAGTTGCCCACCTGCACACTACAATCAGGCGCCTGAACGTGTGACCGTACCGATACCAATACAATCTGGCGCCCAAAGTAAGGCCAGTACTCACACCCCTACAGTTATATACATTATAAAAATATCTTTTATACTTTTGTAAACTATAAATTTACTACTCTAAATATACTTTACATTTATAAACATAAACATAATTGCATAAATTTTAGTAATCTTAGGAATTTAAATTTAAAACAGAATTATTTTCTTTTCATGAAAAAATTCAGCTTTTTTATTTCTTAAAGAAATAAATCATAATAAATGAGCCTTTTAGATGTGCTTAGTTTTACAAAACATATTGCACTGAACCGTACACAAATATTTCATTTTGAATGTTAATGTAAATTATATTATACGAAATTAGCAGTCTGCAATAGTTTTCACAGCCTTTTATTACTATTTAATATTATGATAAGGAGATTAAAAAACATGAAGTTCATTTTTGATGATAAATTAATCATGTTATGGTAAATTTATGTAAATATTATTTTATGAAAATTTTGCGCATAATATTTTTTATATGTTTTTGTTTTGGGTTATCTTCACTTTTAAGTATGTTATTTTCAATTTGATAAATCCTACAAGGTCAAATTTCTTTTCATAATAAATTTTGGGGTTTTTAAATTTTTTTGAATAACAATTTAAATCTTAATTTTTTAAATAAAATAATAAGACTTGAAATATTTCCTTTTTATTACGGGAATATGCAGCAATTACAATTAAACTTATTTAAGATTAGCTCAATTTCTCTGAAAAGAAGTGATACAATTGCATTGAGTAATATAATAAAATAGTTCGAAATATACAATTTAATAAAACAATTTTTGAGATATTCATATTGTAGTGATATAATAAAAGAGATAACAAAAGTTAACAATTAGAAAATGCAAAAATGGATTTGTTTTTATTAATATTTCACTCGATACTGCCCCTGCGAAACACATCTTTCTACACGTTATTCACAGTTAGTTTTGAAAGTTAAAAATTATTTATGGAAACGCTAATATGGGGAATTAAGCCATTTTCGAACTAGCACTTTAGACCCCACCCCCAGCTCTCTGTTTTGCACTAACTCAAAATCTCCACATCTGCAGTATTGTATATAAACCTTTATATTTCATAAAGTTTAATATATTTTATAAAGCTAATTTTATAAAGTTTAATATAAAGAAGTTTTATATATTTTATTTATAAAGTTTATAAAGTTAAGTTTTTTCAGTCAAAGCCTATATATTGAAGGCTTAGTATAAATTATGTAAAACATCTAGCATATTTGAACTTTTTGCCCTCTAACTTCAACCCCTTTCTTTTAAACGTTTTATATTGGTTTTAGAAGAAAATTGACAGTACCATCGTGCTCAGGGTGTTAGGATCTGTAAAAATCACCTATAAAAACGTATTCAAACCCTCTCCTTAAATTGAGAGGTGTAAATCAGAGACATGAGGGGGCATCTTCGACTTTTTAAAGTAGCCTACTGTCTTGCGTAGACAATAGCCTATACACGTGACGAATTGGAAAGTTACAGAATTAAAATTATGAATTTGCATAAAGGACAAACAAAAAGATTTTAAAATTTATCTATTAGACAATCTTTTCTAATGTTCATCTAAAACTAAGCAAAAAATTTACAACAGAATGATATTTTAACAGAAAATATCAGTTTGATAAAATTTTCTCAGTTAATGAATATACACGGAGGGAAAGAATTACTGAATGTAATGGGAGATACGCTCATATAAGATCACATTATCCGTAATAAGATACTATTTAAACTAGACTAATCTTTTCATTAAATAGGATTCACATTATCCGTAATAAAATAGTATGATAAAATAAGATTTCCTTCTTATGAAGAACGACGCTAATCCTCTCTTAGATTGCGAGAAATCAATTATGTTTTAAAAAACTGTTGCATAATTTTAAAAGATAAATTTCTAGCTTTTTTGAAAATGTATGATGTTTGTTGAAATCTCTTTTAAATTAATAATAATGATATTTAATTTTGATTTTTCTGTGATTTTTTTTTTTGAATATGATGAAAATAGAGTGCGTGTAATTTAAATATTTATTTAAGTATTGTTACATTTTTTTTATTACCGAAATAATATTCTTGTGCAAAATGATATAATTGTAATAAAAAAAATATATACTTTTCTGAATTATCTATTTGTAAAAAAATACCAAAGCTTTGATTTTCTACTCAGCAATAATATCTTTCATTAAATATTTCCTTCTAACATCGCAGCTTTTATGAGGAAGACAAATATTAGCTTGCAATTTAAATCCTAATGCACACCACAATAATCACATCCAAGATCATTTAACACAATTCAAAAGGAGCAATTGAAATGATTTCTATACAATAACATTACATTGTATGTAATAGTTTAAACATCTAATACAATGCAAGAAACAATAAAAATATAAATTGTTCAATAATAAAGCGATTACAAATATGAATGCTATAATATTACATACACTTATTTTGATTAAAATTCATTAACAATTCCATTAAAATATATCATTCAAAATATATTATTATTCCATAAATTTCCATTAAAATATATTATTATTCCATAAATTTCCATTAAAATATATTATTATTCCATAAATTTCCATTAAAATATATTATTGTCAAATGCTTTAAAATATAATAATGCTAAATAAAACTATTTTGACAAATTTATCTAAAAAAGACATAATTTTTAGTACGCAATTTAATTGATTAATTAAAAAGCCCCATATATTGCAAAATTTTAAATAAATTCTGAATAAAAATGTTACACTTACTTTTACTATAAATTTCTTGTTATCAATAGAATATCTTGAAATAGTTGCATGAAAAATCCAAACACTAGTTTTGAGTTTAAAATTTTTTTCACTACATAACAGTAATGAAAAAATTCATTAATATTCTTTCAAAATTTAGTGTTCTACAACCTATTGATATTAAAGACATCACATCAATATAGGTCGACTTAATTTAAAATGAATTTATACGTACAAACACATTGTCGCTTTCAATATGCTAAATATATGCGAAGTATGTGATGGATTTTTCTAAATAATTGAGCAGTGTAATCTATAACAGGTGCACATGACAACCTTTAAAGAATTCTATTGCAGTGAGATGTCTACTATCTCATGTCTCATATCAAAAGGTTAAGAAATATATTTAAACAAACTGTACATCATTTTTATAATTTGATTATTCTTATTAATAATTTGTAAAATTTAAATGTAAAGCCTTCATTATATTTTTATACGTTAAATTTATATTCTAATATATAATCATTTTAATTTTGTAAAAAAAAAAAATAATAAATATGCAAGGAAAATTTAAAAAAAAAAATGTGTTTTATGTATTTAAGTAAAGCAATTTTATATAAAAAAATATTTTTAAAAATAATTACTATAACCTCAATAATATTTACAAATACATTTCCAAAAATTGACATTTTGGCTCTCAATTATAAATGCACAAAATTTAATGAACTCTAAAAAAATATTGCAAATTTCTTTTAGATTTTACATGTACAAATTGTTTAAGTCCGTTAATAAAACATTATTGTTAAATGAGATTAATCTATAGATTAATACTAAATATGATGTTTTTAAAGTGCCACTTCAACCTTGCTTCCTCCTACACGTTAGCAAGAGCTCCCCTGTAGCGTTCCGGAGAAATGGCAAATAGCCTCGAGACTCTCTGTTGTACCAGAGAAGAAGTACAATGCAGCCACACTCTTCTGTTGAGAAACGTTTAGTTTATAGCCTTTCACCCGAGAGGAAATATATTCATAGCATTCCTACGTATTAATTGACCGACAGATCTCACCTGAAGAGGAAGTATATTTCGCGCATCCTGTGCGTAGTCGAGTATCGGGTTTTCGGCTTAGAAGTGGAATCCTTCCACGGCTCTATAATTATATGTCTTTAAATATGTTACATAATTGTCTGTGATTGTATCTGTGTGCATGTGTAAATAAAGCTCTAAATTCTCGAACCTACGCCTCAAATACTATATCTAAACCCAACCACACCAAGTACAATCTGTTTGCCAATTTGCACACTAATCTACAACAATTTATGGATTAGAAAATTAAAATATAAATTTTATCATATTTAGAAGTAAATAAAAATAATAACGATCGTTTTCAATGATATTTAAAATTAGAATTTAAAATTAATTAAAATTTTCTAAAAATAAATTAATAAATCATAATTAAAATGTCAAATTTTAAATTTGATTCTTCTTCAATGGCGCAATAGCCCTATGACGTCTTTTTTACGGAGTAGGGTTGTCTACTGTCCCTACTCTCTATGGTCATAATAGACCGGGAACAACGATTTAAAGCGGATTCCGAACCACTACAAACATCCATGGCCCCGTCGGGACTCGAGCCCGAACCCTGAGGCACCGTGCAAGAGCGCCTACCACTCAACCATTAGGACCAATACATATTGATTACATTTTATAAATTAAAATTTATACATTTTTTATTCATGGAATTTTCTTTTATTTCAAATTTCCATTTTATTATTCTTTCATCTTTAAATAAGATTTTAAGTTAACTAAATTTACAAGAACAATTACTAGCAATATCAAATATCTGCAAGAGAACAAAAATATAACTAAAACTTCAAAAATCGAGATGATCATTAAAATCATATAACTTTTGTTTGTTGTCTTTTTATTTTAAAGTCATACAATTATAATTATGAAATACACAATACGAGCATTAATTAAGAAATACGTAACATAACACAAGTAATATTCAATTGAACCTGATGGCAGCGCGGTTAGCAGCTCGGTGCCACAGGTTTTGAATTTGAGTCCAGGCGGTGCCATGGATGTTTTTAGTGGTTCGAATCCACTTTAAACCGTAGGTCAAGGTCTAAATATGACTGTAGAGCGTTGGACATAGGAGTGACAATCGTACCCAATAAAAAACATCCCTGTTTCGAAATATGATAGTAGGCAAATGGCCAAGATCCATCTGAACTATATTGCCAGGAAGTAAGTTAATACTCGATTATTAGAGAAAAATTTAAAGCACATTATTTTGTCTAAGTTTAATGAGTAAATGGAGTGTGAATAAACATTCTGCAGCATAAGTAATTTGTCTATTATTTTTAGGGTAACAGTTAAAAACTTAGAATTGTGAAGATTTCATGTGGAAATATCATAATGATACAGTAGCATATATCTGAGCGTGAGTCAAGCATGAGTGAAGGCATGAAATTTAAAGTATTTTATTCCTTTCATTCATTTTAAGTAACAGCTGCTGTCTTAAAATACATTGAAAGCGAACCCCATGATTGAAAACATCTGCACGAGACTTCAATGCAATCAAACATTGTTGAGTTTATTGAAAGGAACGAATTTCATGGAAAGAGTTAAATGCATCGGTGTAAAAAAAAGTATCCCAGAATTTTTCTAAAAGAAAAATGAGTGAAGATAAATATTTACCAAATCAGACCAATTCCTTCTGTGCTTATTTACTACAAAAATCGAACTAAATTTTAAAACGATTATTGATCCACACATTAAAGTCTTTATTTACTTTTCATCATATTGTATGCACATAAATAAAAAAATTTAATAAACAATTCTCAATTTGTTTTATTTATTTATTTTTATACAGCCCTCAATTTTTCCAAATCTATGTATACCTGCTTCAAAAACTAACATTCGAATGATGATTATATTAAAGAGAAAGAAAATTAAGTAAACTTAAAATTTTCAAAACTTTTTCGTTGTAAACACGAAATCATGTTTTTATGTAGATTTAAATGATTTGTATAAGTTTAAAATAAAGAAAAATAATATCTTTAATTTTTGACAAATTTAAAGAAACAATAATCTTCATAAAGTATACAGTTATTTTTTTTGTAGAAAATTATAATTAGATTAATTAAATCCAGTCATTTCAAATTATTTGGGGCGGAAAAACGAATAGCTGGTTTTAAAATAAGCAAAAATAAACCATCTTAAATCGCAAAAATTTTTATTCAACGATCTTTTTATGAATGAATAATTTTTCTTTTCTTGCAATTACTCATAAAACCTAATCTAAGATTTAAAAAATAACTTGGTGATGTTCAGTTTTCATCATTATCAAAGTAAACAAGTAATATAAAAAAATTTTTAAAGTCAATTCCTACTTTGTTTTTCACTATATTGCAGAAAGTCCTTATAAATAAAATAATTTTCATTCATTTTTTTAAAAGTTTATCTGGCGTCATCTGTTGGTAGATATATGCAACTTAAATCTAAAAAAAATAAAATTAATTAATTTAATTTAATTACTGAATTAACATTTGAAAAAAAAACTGTATTAACATCCAGTGTCATCCACTACAAGTTCAAAAAAAAATATATTTGAACTTGAGTGGAGAATAAAAAGTATTTTAGTAACGATTGAAAATTTGAACAAGTATATATATAGGGAGAGTGTAAGCTAATAGAAGGAATTCAACAATACACGATATGAAATTGAAATCTCTTGGGCAAACTGTGAGAATCAAATGACTGAAATTAACTCTAATTATTACGGTGCAAGTTTGTAAATATATTTTGTTTCTTTTTTTAAATAAATCAACATCTACAAAGGAATAAATAATAAATACTAATAATAAATAATCTACAAATAATAAAAATCTACAAAGGAATTACCCACTAAAAATTCCGTTACTTTTCAGGTATTTTCCAATACACGAATTAAAATTGAGTATCTCTAGGACTTACTGTGAGATGCAAAGGATTGAAATTAACTCTTGTTGTTACAGCGCAAGTTTGTAAATAAATTTTGTTTCTAATTCTTCTATTATTTTTATGTTATTATAAGTGTGTGACGTGTCCTGTAATTCTTATTTATCAAATCACAGACGCTAATTATGAAATTTTGTCAAGTCATAAACATAAAAATTCTAGACTTAATATAATGAGCAATATAAAAAACCCACAACTGCAACTAATATAACACAATATAGCTTCTTTTTGCGTGTGAAAAATAAACAAATGGTAAAAGAAGTAATAATGAAACTACTCCTTTCAAGGACAAGTTGTGGATTTTACCTAATGAAGGATAAGAAGTAATATTTAAATTAAAATTCATTATCTAACTTACATTAAAATTTATTTAAAAATTTTAATTAGCAGTAAAAAACGTGATTGAGTTTTAAAATATATGACGCAAAAACACCATTCACTATAAACACCATTAACCCTGTATAATGATAAATATAAATAAAATCAGTCTGAAGGAAATTTCAATTAAAAGAAATGGCATAGAGTTGTTAATTAATTAATTAAAAATCTTTAAAATTGTTTGTTAAATAATGTTAATTAAATTGTTTGTTAATATATATATTATATATATATAATATATTATTAGCAAGGTCTTCTCCTACTGGTAGGTTCCGAAATAAGAGGCGTTTTTATTTTACGGTATACGTTTGTTAGCCCTATTCCCAAAGCTCTACAGTCATATTAGACTAGGACCTACGGTTTAAACGGTGATGGATTCCAAACCACTACAATCATCCATCGCACCGCCAGGACCTGAAACCTGGGGCCCAACCAACCATATATATATAAGTCTATAAATATTGTTAGAACCGGAAACCAAATTTATTTAGTTAACTTAATTTTAAATTATTTTTATATTTTTAGAAAGATTAGAAAAACATATAAGAAAGCAAATTGTTCTTTAATTTGTACAGTTTACTTATTTAGTTTATACGGTATATTTTATACAGTTTTATTTTTACAGTTTATTTTACAGTACACCTCTGTTATGGAAAATTTGTGTTTTAAATTTAACTCATTGCGCATTAAATTTCATAAAGAACTTGAAACGGATTTTCTCATAATGGCATCTGGGATTTCATCGATCTCTTACCTTTTCAAATTTAACAAATTTTCAGACATACAGATTTATCATTCCCATCTCCAGCATATGTATGAAAACTTTCTGAACAAATTCTTGCAATCAAAAATTTAATGTTAATAATAATTTAATAATTTAATAAATAATTTAATGTCTTAATTCTAATTCTTAATAGGATTTTTAAAGAGATGCAAGATATGTATATATTTAATTTAAAAGAAATCCTTATTGATAAAAATGAATGATAGTGAATGATAGTGAATGATTAAAATGTTAAAAGTTCAAATAAACAAGATATCTTTAAATAAACAGTTACTTTAAAAGTTTATTTTAGAAACCAACTCTAACCGGTTGCAAATAGAAGAAATTGAAAACACGATGATTTGTTAACTTGCTATCAGTGACAAACAATTATGTAACAATGACACTACAGCATTTGAGCTACGTCGCAAAATAAGAATTATAAATTCTAATTTAATGTTATTATAAACTAATTTAATGATATTATAAATTTAATGATATTGAAAACTGAGGATCACGGCATTTACATGAATTTAATATTCTTATAAATCCTGTTTACTAATTACGTTCCTCATACTTTTTCAGTAAAATTCTATACAAAAATATTTTAACAGGTAAAAACATGAATAAATTTAATTCATTTTTAAAAATGAATAAAAATTATTTTATAAAACTGTGTAATATTTCTATATAAATCTGTTGTTGTTGTTTATCCCCTTGATTTAGAATCCTAAACTAAGTCCAGTAGATCATGCTGCATCAATAGATCGTAAACGGTCCTCCCCTCATTCAACAGTTGCCTCACAGAGGCACCAATACAATCGATGACATGAGTATATAAATCTTAATTGCACATAGCATTTAATTACACGTAATTTTGTAATACACATAACAAATACTGGTTTCCAAAAATTAATGAAAAACTTGAATTTATTCTATCATATGAGCGCCAATTTTACAGTTAGAAATTAGTAAATTTTCATAAAAATTGTGTAGTATACATAAAAAGTAGTGCTATATCAAAATGTGCTACTTAAATTAGCACTTCGGGACACGTGGCCTATAACAAGCTTTAAGAGCTTCTATAATATCTTCAAATAGAAAACATGTAATGAAATTTCAATATAGCTATGCTTTAGATATGAGCAATAGACATCATTTATCTGCAGAATTACGGTTAAAAGCCATTGGATGAATAGAAGTTCACCAAAATCATTCCTTTGTTGCAAAATGATTATATATGAGCCCTTCTGTAATTCATAGATTGTAATGCATTTTTAAGAACAGAAATAACCACTAAAAAAAGATATGGCCGAAAAGATAAGGCCATAACATAAAAAAGATAAAAAAATATGGCCGAAAGAGATATGGATATAAAGATAATGGCCGAAGGTTCGGTTTTGGTTTGTCGCAATATGGTCCTCTTGTGCACACTTTAGGCTAAACAGACCGGGACCTACTGTTTAAAGTGGATTCGAACCACTACAAACACCTACGGCACCGCCGGGACTCGAACACGAAATCTGGGGTACCGAGCGCCAGAGAGCTAGCCACTCTGCCATTCAGGCCTAATGGCCGAAGGAGACATAGATCAAAAGTGCGATAGATGGCCTTCTGTATTTGAATCCAAAAAGGCTCAGTGCCCTTAAATCAGATAAAATCTTAATCCTAATCCAAAATCCCAATGCTCTAATCCATTATATTTTTTTATCTATGTTTTTATTGAAACCATCGGAAGGTTGGCACTTGAATCAACTATTTACCGTCGACATCAAGTGGGAGTTTTATATACATGACATCTAGCATTGTGGCAGCAAACCTCCAATGCACGCCATTGTAATGAAAAGTTGAATTGGTGCACTGATGGTTAAGTGACTAGCGCAGATCAGTAGAATTTCCTGGCTTGAACCCGATTTCTCGAAAGCAGGGATGGGCAGTTGACAAAAACATTTCTGACTCATGAATTGGATCCTTTATACCGACTCCCAACTCCTAACTCTGTTTCGTAATTTTATGTACAATGATCTTTACTAATGGATTTAGAAGAATTTGAGAAATAAATTCAATTAATTTTATTGAACTCGTATATCTTAAAAAATAGTTTTTTTCATAACTGGTATTTTTACAACTTTATAAGTTTAGTATTTGCCCTCACTTAAATACTTGTATTCTAAATCCGTGTAAAAAAATGCATATATCTTTAAAAAATAATACCATATTAATGTATTATAGAGTAACTTAAGACAAGCAAAAGAAAAATTCACTTTTAAGCACAAACACGATATATTTCTAATACATTAAAACTTATTTTTTTATTAATAGAATAGCTTCCGTAAGATTTTTGTTTTACTGTTGATCCAAGATAGCTTTGTATAAGCTTCAATGCTCAGAAACGTTTCTCAACACTATTTCGTATTCTGCTAAAGCAGTAATTGTCTTTGCTACTGGTCGTATTATTGAAGAATATAACTGCATTGCTTCCTTAATGTATAATTTGAATATTAATTTCTTTAATTCTGGAAAAATAAAAAGTATTCCTGCAGACTACATGCTCCCTACTTCTGTGACTAAAAAATAAGAACAATTTTCAATTTAAAATTAACGGGGCTTATGGAATGTCATTTTTTTTTTCTTTTAGGTTGCTGGCACTATCCTTGACATCTGTATGAAATTTGACGTCAAAATATTCATTAGTGTTTGAGTTACGCTTGGCTTTCTGAGACGCTAAAACAGATTCCGTCGATTTTGAAATGTCTGAATTAGTTGAGCATAGAACTTGCATTCAATTTTGTTTGCGAAAACGTACAGAATGTTACAGAAGGCATTCGGTGAGCATTCCTCTATAGGAAAGAAATATTTATAAATGGTATATACAGTTCAAAGAAAGCAGATTACGTGTTGAAGACGAAGAGCCCTATGGTCAACCATCAATCTCAAATGACGAAGCTCACGTTCATAAAATTAAAGATATGGTGCTTGCAAACTGTCGATTTACAATTGGAGACCTTGCTGATGATGGAATTTCAAAAGCATCGGTCAATTCCATTTTGGGCCTCAAACGCATTAAATCTCGATTTGTACCGAAAACACTGAATGCACCACCTCACACTGCATTGATTCTTCGTGACTTTTTCACCAAAAATGAAACCCATATCGTACCACAACCACCGTATTCACACCGTGCAATTTCTGGCTGTTCCCTAAACTCAAAAGACCACTCCAGGGATACCGTTTTGAGTCGATTGAGGAGATTTCAACATAAATCGCCGCGCGCTTTGAAGGCCGTCCCTGCCGATGACTTTTTAGCATGCATTGAGGATTGGAAAAAAAGTTGGAATTTAAAAAATAAATAAAGAGTTTTTTTTTTTAAAATAATTGTTCTTACTTTTTGGACACAGTATTATAATCCTTGAGGTATTTCGCAATAAAATAACCTTGTGCTTTGCTGCCAACTGAATTAATAAATTACAAATTTTGAACTCGCTTGATCATGTTGACGAGTCAGTATATATTTTTTAAAGGAAATGACATTCCACATTCCATTCACAATCACATTCCATACATTCCAGAGTTCATGGAATTCACACCATGAACTCTGATAACATATTTTTTTTTTATACTTTCAAAATTGCGTATTTTTTTAAAAAATAAGCTTATTGTTTTTTTTTTTTTTTTTTGTAACAAATTTTGTAAAGCACTATATGATTAATATTTTTGTTCAGAGTTAAAAAAATTTTTAGTTCAAATCTTTAATGTCGGAAATGGTAAATAAGTAGTTTTTAGAAAGAATAAAAGTTTCCATAACACGTCAAATACGAGTGATAAATGGTATCGTTATATATGAAAGATTGTGCAGATATTGTGCAGATTGTGCACATATATATGAAAGATTGTGCAGAAAAAAATTCAGAAATATTTCTTTACTTAATCGTTACTGTTCGTTACACAATGATTGTTGTAATCCTTTAATAAAGTGGAAAACTACCCAAGCTGAAAAAGGTTTCAATGAAAATAGCTTTTTCATGCACTTTTACTACTAGTTGTGACCTTTATACTTTTCTTTACCTAATGCTGAAATATTTGTCCATTAAAAAAAACTACTGAATTTTTTAATTTAGGTGACATATATTGTTTTAAAGAATCAACCTACCAAACAATCTGATATAAAAGAATTGCACTGATTAACAGAGCGCAATAGTGACAAAAAAATCCTATTAAAAAGATACAGAATTTAAAAAAAAAATTGTAAAAACGATTGTTTATAAATACAATCGTGATTTTTTAACACGATTACATATTAACTATACATAATAAATGCATAATAGATACATAATAAATAAATAATAAAATTTCTTTCTTCCATTAGTTTATGAAAAAAAATATGCTTTTTTTTTTATATTCATTTTGAATACAGAATTTACAGATGATAATAATAATACAGAATTTATTTATTTTATTTTTCTTTAAATTAAAACATCAAAAGTAATATAAACATACTCGACACTTTTTAATTTATTACATAGATTTATTAACATTATAATTTTAATATTCATTATTCGTCTGTTATATGCATATAAACTTTTTATTGTTTACATTTTTATTTTTACTTAATAAAATTTTACTTTTATATTTTTATTTTTTACATTATTTTATAAAAATTTAAAAATTTTTTAATTTTTTTATATTATTTTTTTAAATTATATTTTACTTAAATAGATTTCTAAAAATAAACAATAAATGCAGTGATTATTTTATTCAGTTAAACTTTAAAGGTATATAATAAAAAGTATATTAAAGTATATAATATATTAATATATTAATATAATATTAATATAATTATATATTATGTATATAATTATTATACATTAAATACAAGACAAATAAAAATTAAAAGAAATGTTATAATAATAATAAGTATTTGATAAGGTATTTGGTATTAATTTAATTTGAAGAATATTCATTTAATAAAAGCTCTTTATCGAAACTAATTTAAATACCTTAAAAATCTATAGACAATTCAAGACAATAGTATTAGGCAAAACTAAGTTGTAAAAAGGGAAAAAAATACAAAATTAGGAAAATAGAAAAACACTTATTATTTAACAATTTTACAAAAATCATTATCAAATACTAATATAATTAAAAATTCCTCAAATGAAAATTACCATCTAATGCGAAAATTACTCATCATTCATTTACTTGAGGGACATTTTTAGGCATTTCATTAGAAAAAAAGTCTTCTCTGAATTTCGAAATCGGAAAAATACTTTTTAGAAATTAGAAATCTTCCTCTTAAATCAGAAGAATTGTCACGTAATACTTCGTAATTTCTTTTTCTTTTTACAACAATGAAACGTATTAAAAAAGACATTATTATGCATAAATTCATCCAAAGGGAAATTGTTTAATAAAACTGGTTTTTAATGAATTATTTTCTGTACATTATATATATATCACGATTTTTTTTTTTCTATGTTATTTTAAATACTTTTAGTTGTAAAAAGGCTTATTATGTTTTAAGAAAAATTCTTACTTATTATTTTTCATTATTATCATTAATTTTATAATTATCATTACTTTTTTCACAAAAATGAATGCTATTGTAATATTTGATTTTATAATAATCATTTAAATAATAATAATCTAATGATCAATTAATCAATTTAATCATTATAATAATCATTTTATTGTAATAATTTACTTAGTAATATTATAATTACATAAAAAAAAAACTTTTAAATATCAACTTTTTTTAAAAATTAAGTTTGAAAAAAATAATTTTCATTTACTTATTATTATTTTTATAAAAATGAATGCTATTGTAATATTTGCTTTTATAATAATCATTTAATAATCAATTAATAAATTTAATAAATTTAATTTAATCATTATAATAATCATTTTATTATAATCATTTACTTACTAACATTATAATTGCATATAAGAAAACTTTTAAATATCAGCTATTTTTTTAAAAATTATGTTTGAAAAAAATATTTTTCATCTATTAATTATTACTTCTTTTATAAAAATGAATGCTATCGTAATATTTGCTTTTATGATAAAGATTTAAATAATGATCATTTAATAATCAATTAATCATTTTGATAATTTAATTTAATCATTATAATAATCATTTTATTGTAATCATTTACTTAGTAATATTATAATTGCATAAAAGAAAATTTTAAAATATCAGCTATTTTTTTTAAAATTATGTTTGGAAAAAATACTTTTGATCTATTCATTATTATTTTATAAAAATGAATGATATTGCAATATTTGCTTTTATAATAATCATTCAAATAATAATCATTTAACAACCAATTAATCAATTTAATAATTTAATTTCATTATAATAATGATTAAATAAAATGATTTAATTTTATTATTGTATTATTATTGTAATAAATTATTTAATTATTTACTTAGTCATATTATAATTGCATAAAAATTTTTAAATATCAGCTATATTTTTTAAAATTATGTTTGGAAAAAATACTTTTCCTTTATTTATTATTACTTTTATAAAAATAAATGTTATTGTAATATTTGTTTTATAACAATCATTTAAATAATCAGTGATTATTAAATTATTATTTAATCGTTAAATAAAATTACTAAATTGATTCAATTGATTATTAAATTATTATTATAATGATTAAATAAAATTACTAAATTGATTCATTGGTTATTAAATTATTATTATAATCAACTTAGTAATTTAAATTAATCATTATAATAATAATTTACTGAGTCATATTATAATTACAAAATTTTTTTTTTTAAATATCAGCTATTTTTTTTTTTAAATTATGTTTTTGAAAAATGATTTCAAAATGGTTTTCTTTTGATATTTATAATACAGCAGAAAATAGTTCACAATAATTTTAAGAATTTTTAAAACAATATAGTTTATAAATTTTATATTAAAATCAAATTTTTATACATGTAAATAAATAGACATCCAAAGAATATATGATGAAAAACAAAATAAAAGATTAACAATAATAAATCCAAATAAAAAACATAATAATTACCTGCCTTTCTGTCTATTTCATTTCCCGTAACAAAACCATTAGATTTTATAAAAGAATTTAATCTTTTGAAAAATTATATTTAAAAAGCGCTTTTATCTAACGACTCATAAAAATTCAATTCATGTAAATCTTTTACTTGACGTTCTTCTCCTATAAATGACGAACCCAACTTTAAAGCAGTAATCTAAACGTATGTCTTTACTTTCAAAACAGTAAAATTGATTCTTCTATTACGAATTTGACGTGAAGAAGTTGACAATTCAATTGAGCGGCTGCTATGATTCGAAACGTTTGACCTGGTTCGGATTTTTCTGTTCTATTGTTACTCTAAGTCAGATTCGTTCTTCTTGATGTTTTCGATTCCTGTTTTATATTGGATCTCTAGTAGTTATTTCCCTTTTATTCGGCATTTTTAAAACGCTGCATAATATGATCCGTTTTGAATTGCTTGATTGTTTTATTGAAAGATTTGTTTGTATAAAAGAATTGAAGAAGTATTATGGTCACCGGAACTTAATTTGAAACGTGCACTTTTATTTTTACCCTTAAAAGAGTAATTAAATATATTTCAACCAATAAATAGTATGAATTAATTAAATAATTTCTGTAATTTGTATTTCCAAATTACTCTTGTGGTTAAGGTATTCGGTATAATTACCATAATACAAATAAAAAAAAAAAATTAAAATTAGGTTAGTTAATGGTTTGCGGTTTTATGATTGACGGTTTTAGATAAATAATAAAAGAACTTTTTCTTAATAATTGATATTATTTTATTACATCATGTTAAATGCCCGAAAAGAAAAAAATATTGGGTTCACTGATTTCAGCAATTTATATTTTTATGTGAAAGTTTAAGAGAAATCGTAATTGGACAAAAATGCCAATTTTATTTAATCTATTTATTGATTCCATTCCAATGATTCCATTTTTGATATCCATTAACAGTACGTGGCCACTTGTACAACGGCCCACACACACAACGTACACACACAACGGCCGGCGCTCTGGCCGTTGGAACAGAATACTTCAGGTTTGAATCCTAGCAGTGACATGGATGTTTTGTTAGTGGTTCGGAATCCACTTTAAACTGTAAGTCCCTGTCTATTTAGTCTAAAAATGTGCATAAAATGACCGTAGAATGACGAACCAAACCTAATAGTATATTTTTATTCAGTAGCACAACAACTCTACGATGGGCCAAGACCTATTGTCACATAAAACATCACATTTCGAGACAGGTGATGTTTTCTTTTACTGGGTAGGGTTGTCAGCCCTACGCCCAAAGCGCTATGGTCATGTTAGACAGGGACCTACGGTTTAAAATGGATTCGAACTACTACAAACACCCAGGGCCCCGCCTGACTCGAACCGGAACATGTGATAACGAGTGCTAATCACTAATAGTACATTCTTCTTCTTCAATGGCATAATAGCCCCTTGATTAACCGAGACCGTCAGTATATTGGAAGATTTAGAAACACGAGAAGTTTTCTTTTTACGTGATAGGGTTGTCAGCCCTAGGCTCAATGCTCTGCAGCCATAATAGACCGGGACCTACGGTTTAAAGTCGGTTCCGAACTGGTACAAACATCCATGGTACCGCAGGGACTCGAACCCTAAATCTGTGTTACCGAATGTCACTTACTATTTGTACATTCTTCTTCTTTAATGGTACAATAGCCCTATGGCGGGTCAAGGCCGTCTGCATACTGGCAAATTTCGAGATAGGTGAATTTTCTTTTTACGGGTAGGTTTTTCAGCTCTACAGTCATATTAGACCGGGATCTACAATTTAAAATGGATTCCTAACCACTACAATCATCCATGGCACTCCGGGATTCGAGCCCACAATTTGTGCCACCGAGCGTCAGAGTGCTGGTCATTAATAGTACATTAATACAGCGAAAAAGAAAATCAAGTATTTTATTTTGTTTTGTTTTGTTGCTCATCATAAATTCTAAATTCTGTATGAATATACAGGTGGAAATTTTCTTTTTGTTACCAAGAAAATTCTAGTCTTTTATGTATTAATACTAGGAGTTAAAATGAAAAATAAATACACATAAATTTATGAATTAAAATTTCAACATTTAACAAATATATCGTTCTAACTTACATTTAACAAATTATACCGATCTATTTTTTTAGGCCTGTCTATTTTTTTATATTTAAAGACACATTTTTTATAAATATTTCATGAGAGTTTTTCTACATAAAATTTATAAATTTCAAGCTTAAATTCTACTTTGATTTCCAATGTAAAATTTCTTCTCAAAACTCCCGAAACAATTTCTTTCTTATTAATAATAAATTAATTTTCTTTTAATTTGAAAGTAATATAATTTTTCAATATTATAAGTTGAGTGTTTTAATATAACTAGCGCTCTGGCACTCAGTGCCACAGGTTTCAATGTGCGAGTCCCGGCGGTGCCATAGATGTTTGTAGTGGTTCAGAATATCCACTTTAAACCATAGGTTCCGGTCTAATATGGCTGTAGAGAGTTGGACGTATCGCTGACAACCCTACCCCGTAAAAAGAAAGCATCTTCTATCTTGAAATCTGCCAGTAGGCAGACGACCTTGGCTCACCATGGGGCTATTGCGCCATTAAAGAAGAAGAAGAATGTTTTAATGTGTGTCGTACCTCTCATAAAGCATTATAATTTTATTTAGTATTTTGGGAGACATTTAACTTTATAATATACATTTATGTAGAATGTAATAAATAATTACGACTCTTATCAGCTGTCGTATATTTATATTGTATACTTGTGCTTAAATGTTATCTGCATATTCTATAAAAGGGCGAACTGAGTTAAGAATACCGAATGACCCAGATATTCATTTTGCTCAGCTATCTAAATATTTAGTTTAAAATTTAGCAATTCTTTTAGGTTAAGCAAGATAACTCTTTACATTCGTGATTATAGAGTAAAGGTCATTTATATAATTCAACCGAAATAAATATTTATAAATAATTATTATTCAAAGTGATTATTTTTAAAAATAAAACTATATAATAAAACAAGTATTATCAGTTCATTTTCGAATTATATAGATCAGGTGGTCCTCAAACTCTTTGAAGTCGGGCGCATTTAAAAACCTACAATTAATGGTAAGCTCTTTATATACAAATTTCTGGCAAATAAGCATCCTATACGCTACATAATTTTGTTTCCAGATGGTCAACCACCACAGACTACTTACAGACGACGGAGTCTCAGAGGCTGCATTGAAATTTTTTAATATTGACAATCACATATACGCTAGGGATTTTAATTTCCAACCATAGAAATTATAGCTCTTAGTTTTTAAGAAACCTTTTTTGGCGCATTACTGTTGTTTTGGCGATTTTTTTTTATACAAAAGAATAAAAAAAAGGAACCAGAAAAGTTAGTTGTTTGTAATGAAACAAATTTTTGAATGAGAAAACTAAGAAGAAAAAGAGTATCTATATTTATTTATTATTATTATTATCTATATTTATCCGGGGACATATTTCTCTAGCATACCACAGGGCCACAAAAAACATCGGAGGCCATTCTGGCGCCCTTTTATAGCGCCACTCTGACATACCCTTCTAAATACTGCCATAAAGCAAAATAATTTTATTACAATGTTAGCTGATTTCATTATAATAGTTGTATAACGGAAATGAAGTTTTTCAGAAAATTTTGTCTTATTTGTGAATGTAATTAATAGTTCTTAATATATATTCAAATAATTCTACTTTATTTAAGATATTTTTAGATATGTTAACAATAATTAATTATTTATTTCGAAATTCATTAACATTTTTAAAATACTGTAAGAAGCACTGAAACACAGAATATTTTCTTCGTAGGTCTTAAATATGACCCTTTTTTTTTTTTGTTGAGTACATAGATTTTAAGAAAACAGAAATTATACAATGGCCTAATGTAAAATATTGTTTTGACCTATTATAAAATGGGTTATGCTGTGTTTCTTTACATAATTTTAAGTTTACGGATTAAGGAAATATACAAATAATATCTAATGCTTTAAAAATATTTGCGGTTTATTTCCACTTACTTACAACACATCAAACCTCTCTTTGAATTAATCCTTTTGATTAATGAGTCTCTTCCACTTTAAGTTAAACTCTGAAATGTATTTTTAATATTTCCTTTTATGTGAATAGGTTTTATTGAGATCTATTTCGTGGAAAAATTTATTTCCGTTTCGGATATTATAATTCCAACAAAAGCAGATAAGATTCGACAGTGTCCGCCTGTACTCATTGTGACAAATTAAAAATAAGTTGACGCTTTTAACTTTAGAATTAAATATAAGAAAATGATATTTTTACAATTATACATCAACATGAGAAAATATACAATAATTATAACCATATCAATAAATACATAGCTTAATAATCCTCGAAATATTAACATATTTCTGACTGCTAAGCAAACATGTCTTAAAATGTTCACGATATAAAAATTATATGCTTAAATATGCTTACTTTTTATAACGTAACTCATATGACTTGAAAGTATTTTCAAAAGTCAGCAGCATATTGTTGAAAATACATACTATTAAACCGACGCTATTTGTTTTGTCACCAATAGCAGTTTAAGCAAATTCATAGTGCATTTAAATAGTCATTGATGTACAAATTATATCGGAAAGAAATGTTTAGAAGTGGTATAAAGAGTTTAAAAAGGCAGAGAACGCGTTGCAGATGAAGAGCGCTCTGGTCGGCCATCAACCTCAACCGACGAAGCTCACGTCCAAAAAATTAAAGATTTGGTGCTTGCAAACCGTCGATTTACAATTAGAGACCCATATGATCATGTTGGAATTTCAAAAGGATCAGACAGTTCCATTTTAAAAGATGTTTTAGGCCTCAAACACGTCAAATCTCTGATTGGTACCGAAAACACTGATTTTTTTAGAAAAACATCGCCACGTTGAAGTGTGTGAAACAATGCTTTCTGACTATAAGGGCAAGTTGAAATGCATCATAGCTGGAGATGAGACTTGGATTCATGCCTACGACCCGGAAACAAACGATCAATCGAGCAAATATCGTGACAAAGATGAAGCAAGACCGAAAAAAGAGCACGCCAAAGTCGCTGAAAAATCAAAGTCATGTTGACTGTTTACTTCGATTACCGTGGTGTGGTGCATTATGAATACCTTCCGCCGGGCCAAACTCACCACAAGGAATATTATTTGAGTGTTATGCGTCGTTTGCGTCAAACTAATCGCAAAAAAAAGAGGCCACATTTATGGAAAGACAACTCTTGGTTTTTGCATCACGATAATGCGCCAGTTCACACTTCATTGATTCTTCGTGGCTTTTTCGCCAAAAATGAAACCCATATCGTTGCACAACCACCGTATTCACCTGATTTAGCACCGTGTGACTTCTGGCTATTCACTCAAATCAAAAGATCACTCCGGGGACACCGTTTTGACTCGATTGAAGAGATTCAAAATGAATCGGCGCTCGCTTTGAATCCCTGCCGATGACTTTTTAGCATGCATTGAGGATTGGGAAAAACGTTGGCATAAGTGCATTGTGTCAGGAGGGGTTTACTTTGAAGGCGATGAAATAAATTTGGAAGAATAAATAAAGAGTTTTTGAAAAAAAAAAAAAAAAATTGGTCTTACTTTTTGGGCACAGTAGTATATTAAAAACTTGTTTCTGTAATAATGGTAATTGGACGTATTCTGAATTTCTAGCTAATTTAAAAATATTTTAGTAAATATAAGTAAATATTTCTTTAGAATTACCTTTTCAAATTGAGGTAAATCAAACTACAAGACGATACTATTAAAATTATTATTTTATTATATTCTTAAATTTCTGTATGCGTTTCCAAACATTTAACAATTAATCTAATCTTTTTGAAAAATAATAATTATCCAAGTGGTAATAACAAAGTGATAATCGATGATCTAAAGAAATATCGGCTCTTTAAAAACGATAAAAAATTAGTGAGTTTTAAGCAAATATGTCTTAAAATGATCAAGATATTAAAAACTATAAGCTTACACATGCTTATTTTTCAATTCCTTCTATTAGCTCACACTCTCCCTATATATGTTCAAATTTTCAATCGCTCATAAAATACTTTTTTATACATCCACTCAAGTTCAAATACATTTCTTTTTGAAACTTGTAGTGGATGACGCTGGATGTTATTACAGTTTTTTCAAATATTAATTCAGTAATAAATTTAAATAATTAATTTTAGTTTTTTCTTTAGATTTAAGTTGCATATATCTACCAAGATATAACTTAAGATGGCACCAGATAAACTTAAAAAATGAATGAAAACTATTTATAAAGGACTTTCTGCAATAGAGTGAAAAAAAGTAGAAATTGACTTTAAAATTTATATTACTTGTTATGACAAAATTCATATAGCTGGAAGTATTTTTAATAGTCAAATGCATGTTGTTGGAAAATACATACTGCTAAATCGACGCTGTTTGTTTTGTCTTCAATAGCAGTTTAAACAAAATAAAATTCATTCCTGCAGTCTTTAACGAATAGGGAATAAATAAATAAAAATTTGAAGGTACAGATAGAAATATATTTTTTATCACAAAGCTTAATTACTATCTGAAGATATATTTTTCTACTCCTTTTTAAACCGATTTCATATATATTAAAAATGTGTTTCTGTAATGATTTTAATTTGATATATTCTGATTTTGTAGCTAATTTAAAAATTATTTTTAGTAAATAGAAGTAAATATTTCTTTAGAATTACCTTTTCAAATTGAGGTAAATCAAACTACAAAAGGTACTATTAAAATTATTATTTTAATATATTCTTAAATTTCTGAAAGCGTTTCCAACAATTTAACAACTAATCTCTTCTTTTTGATAAATAATAATTATCCCAGTGATCATGATAAAGTGATAATTGACGATCTAAAGAAATATCGACTCTAAAAATTATAAAAAAAAAAAATTAATGATTTCTATTTCAGTAGCATGCGGAAATGAATATACTCAGGTGTTTTTTCTCTGTAATTTAAAAACTATTTACTTGTGAATATAATGAAAAGTGAAATATTTTTTACCTTCTCCAATCAATTAAGGTCAACAAGCGACAATAAAATATTACCAGAATAATTTATTTAATTATAATTATAAGTATATTTCCGAATATTCAACAAATAAATTATCTGCAAATTATGTCAGGTTATTAAATATATAAATAAAAATTATTCTAATTATAATAAAAATTCAATACTTTCTCAGTAATAATATAGATTCAGATATATTTTTCATCTAAAAATAATCTTCCGGGAAAACACACTTATATTAAAGATAATAAAAAATAATCTAATAACAATAAGAAATTCAATACCTTCTCAGTAACAGTATAGACTGGATATAGATTCAGATATCTTTTCATTTAAAATTAATTTTTGGGTGAATATAATTATATTAAGGATAGTAGGAATTAATTTAATTACAATAAAAATTCAATACTTTCTCAAAAATAATGTAAACTGGATACAGATTCAGATTCAGATATCTTTGCTATTTAAAAATAATTTTCGAGAAAACGTATTAAAGATAATAAAAATTAATTTAATTACTATAAAAATCACAGTAGTCCTACTTTTTCCTAGTAGTAGTACCTACTAGTTTCCTACTAGTAGTAGTCCTAGTAGTAGTACTACTTTCACATAATATAGACTAGATATAGATTCAGATATCTTTGTCATTTAAAAATAAATTTTCGTGAAAATATACTTGTATCAAAGATAATAAATATTAATCTAACTATAATAAAAATTCAATGCTTTATCAGTAATTGGATATAGATTCAGATATCTTTACCATTTAAAAATAATTTTCGAAAAACATATTAAAGATAATAAATATTAATCTAATTACTATAAAAATTTGAATTTTATAGAAATATTATATTAGAGTGAAATAGTAAAAGTAAAATTAAAATAGTAAAATTAAATTATAGTAGTTATTACTTTTCAGTAATTATATAGATTGTATATAGATTCAGATATCTTTGCCATCAAAAAATAACTTTCGGAAAAATATACTTATATTAAAGATAATAAAAATTAATCTAATTACAGTAAAAATTCAATACTTTCTCAATAATTAGATATAGAAGCAGATATCTTTGCCACTTAAAAATAATTTTTGGGAAAATTTATTTGATAACTATTATAAATAGATTTTCAATCTTACCTGTTGAAATTGATAAATCAACAATCAGATAATAAAAAATTAATCTAATCACAATGAAATTAAATATTTTCTTAGTAATAATAATGGATTTTGATTTAGATGTCATTGTCATTTAAAAATAATTTTCGTGAAAATATACTTATATTTAAGATAATAAAAATTAATCTATTTACAGTAAAAATTAAATACTTTCTTAGTAATTAGATATGGATTCAGATATCTTTGCCACTTAAAAATAATTTTCGGCAAAATTTACTCGATAACTATTATAAATAGATTTTCAAACTTTACCTATTAAAATGGATAGTTCAACAACAATAGGAAGAGGCTAACAAAATAATTTATCCACTAATATACTTCGCAATATGTGCGTATATTTTTGAACATTGAACAACTCATTGAATCTTCTTGGGAATGAATGGATGAAGGGATATAAAAGATAGCATCCTCCCAGTGGTTTTTATATCACTTTAAATTGGGTTACACGGTGCTTTCAACGTTTCTCCTGAGCTTTGTAAGTCGAGAAGTATTTCCTTATTAGTAAAAGGGAAATCAAATCGTATAAGTTCCATGTGGAGTGCTAGGAAAAAAATCTATTGTAAAAATTTGTAACCTTTACGTAGTATTGAGCTCTTTTTTTTATTATATTTCGTATGTTTTAAGTGAATTTCAATTCATTTGTCCTTCTTGAAAATTTTATATGATTCTTTAAATTTGAAAGAAATTTTTTTTCTATCATCCTGCCTGTACATCATAAAAATGATGTATAAAACAGATATTTGTAATAATAAATTTATTGAAGAATTCAAAGGAAATGATCTTTAATGATATTAAGATTTAAAAAAATTATATACCGAGACGTAATATAATTAATACATAAATTTATCTTTTTATTATTAGTAACAGTGTTTAATTCAGTTATAATGAAATGTATGTTAATATATGTTTGAAAAAAAATTTATTCATTACATTTAAATTAATATATTGAAGTCTATTTAATAACAGAAGTACATTAGAAATAATTTAATATAGGAATGCAATTGATTATTTCCATTTATTGACATTCTTTTTTTTCTTCAAAGGCGCAACAGCCCTATGGTAAGCTAAGGCATTTGTTACTGGCAGATTCTGAAACATGAGATGTTTCCATTTTACAGGGTAGGGTTGTCATCAATACGCTCTACAGTCATATTAGACCGGGACTTATCAACATTCATTATGGATCTGATAGTCTAAGTTTGTTTCTGTCTTGCAAAAATGTTTATATATAAATCGCACTCTCCTTCTTCAATGTCGCGACAACCTCATGGTGGGCTAAGGTCGTTTGCCTACTGGCAGATTTCGAAACATAAGATGTTTTCATTTAAATAGGTAGAGTTATCAGCCCTACTCCACCACTCTACAGTCATATTAGATCGTAACGTACTGTTTAAAGTGCATTCCTAATTACTACAAACATGCATGGCTCAGCAAGAATTCGAACCCGAAACCTTCAACACCGATTGCTAGTCAATCGGTCATCAGGCCCCATTATTGACATTGAGGTAATGAAATTGAGAAACAAATTTAATTTATTATATAATACTTTTCAATTTCTATTCATTAAATTATTAATCACGTATTTCCAGAATAATTCGGCCTACGAAACTTTAACTAAAGTAGTTGTGCAAAAAAAAAATAGTGAATGTATTTATGAAAAAAATCTAATAAAAATTTAATTTAAAAATCAAATATTTTGTACAACGATTTAAAATTAAAAAAAAATTTTTTTCTTATAAAAATTTCCAATAACATAACGTTTTTAACAAAAAAGATTTTTACATATAATTATGATTACATGTGTATTATATAATCTAATTGCATTCCTTTTCACAAGGAATATATAAATTGCAAACTAACAAAAACTCATCTATTTTTCAGTTAAATTTTTATATTTTTCAAAGCGTGCTAAACATAATTTTGGATAACAGTCGTGACTATTAAAACAAAAATATATTAATAGGAGTTTTTCTTCCTTGTTTTTGTCTGATAAAATTGTTCGTGTCTGATGTATGTATTCCTGATCTGGTTGATCCTTTAATAGTTTGAAGAAAAAAATGTTCTTTTCAAGCCATGTACATAATCACATTCATTAATGTACGACATAATATTACTATTGTCAATATGTTTCTTAATTCAAATATAACATTTAACTTAAATCTTGAGATGTTCGTATAGCTTTATTCTTCACGAAAAATGCTCTAAAATTTCTTTGTGTTATGTTTTTTTGTTTGATACGTATTGGGAAAAAAACTTCAAAATGCTTAGGTCTTCGTAATTAGAACGTCACAGATATTAGATTATATATATATATATATATACTAGAAATTAATTCTTGTAGTTAATTCTTTCAATTTATTGAATTTTTTTTTCTTCAATGACCAGTAGGCCATTCTACCTACTGACAAATTAAGAAACATGAGATGTTTTAATTTCACAGGGTAGTGTTAACATCAATATGCTCTACGGTCATATTAGACCGAGATTTATCAACTTTGATTATTGATCAGATAGTCTAACTATGCTTTTTTATTTATCGTACTCTCCATCTTCAATGGCGCAACAGCCTCATGGTGGGCTAAGGACTTCGGCCTACTGGCAGATTCCGAAACATGAGATGTTTTCACTTTACAGGATAGAGTTGTCATCCCTCTACTATGCAGTCCCATTAGACCGGGACCTACGGTTTAAAGTGGATTCCGAAACCCTACAAACATCTATGACTCCTGCAAGAACTAGAACTCAAAACCTGTGGCACCAAGCGCCATCAGGCCCCATTATTGACTTTGACGTATGAGATTCAGAAGATAATTTCATTTATTATATAATTCTTTTCAATTTCTATTCATTAAATTATTAAATCATGTATTTCCAGAATAATTCTGCCCACAAAAATTTAACTAAAGTAGTTGTGCAAAAAAAAAATATTGAATGAAATTATGAAAAAAAAAAAAATCTAATAAAAATGTAATTTAAAAATCAAATATTTTGTATAGTAATTTGAAATTAGTCAAAAAATTTTTCTTATAAAGATTTCCAATAACTTAACGTTTTTAATAAAAGATAATTTTTACATATAATTATGATTACACGTGTATTACATAACATTAATCCTTTTCACAAGAAATATATAAATTGCAAACTAACAAAAATTCGTCTGTTTTCCTTTTAAATTGTTTAATTTATGGACATTAACACAAGAAAGTGTGAAGGAAATTTAATTTATTATTTATCAATTTTAAAAGCAAACATTTTATAGAGCGATTTAAAATTAATCAAAATATTTTTTTCTTATAAGAATTTCCAATAACGTTTAATAAATGTTAAGACTTGATGTTTTTAATAAAAGAGAATTTTTACATATAATTACTATTACACGTGTATTGTATACTGTTATTGCTTACGTAATCATTTTCACAAGTAATATGCAAATTGCAAACTAACAAAAATTCGCCTGTTTTCCTGTTAAATTGTTATATTTATCAAAGCGTGCTAAACTTAATTTTGGATAAGAGTCGTGACTATTAAAACGAAATTATATTAATAGGAGTTTTTCTTCCTTGTTTTTGTCTGATAAAATTGTTCGTGTCTGATGTATGCATTCCTAATCTGGTTGATCCTTTAATAATTTGAAAAAAAAAAAAATAATGTCGCCAAACTTTCTTTTTCAAGCCATGCACGAAATCACAATCATTATCGTACAATGTATAATATTACTATTGTCAATATGTTTCTTAGTCCAAATAGCACATTTAACTTAAATATTGGAATGTTTGTATAGCTTTATTCTTCACGAAAAAATGCTATAAAAACATCTTTATGTTATTTTGTTGTTTGAAACGTATTGGGAAAAAAACCTTCAGAATGCTTAGGTCTTCGTAATCAGAAGGTCACGAAATTTTACCAACGCGATTATCTACAAAGCTTAAAATATACACGTCGCAGTTGTGAAACTAATCCTCGATGATGTGTTCAATCGCATCCAAAAGACAGATCGATGTTGAGGAATCGATTATAAGTTTACAAATAAATATCACTGGTGCCCTTTATTCCAAAAAATCAGACATACAACTAGATCCAAGTATAAAGTTCATCATGAAAAATACGTTGAATAGATTTCTTATTGCAAAATTTTCAGTTTCAAAAAATGATTTGAAAGTTTCAGCAAATCACAACCGAGCTAATTATCGGTTTCAAATTATTGTAATATCAGAATAAATTTTGAAAGAATTAATTTTCAGTCCAAACAATTTATATTATTTTAAATTCGAAATACTACTAGAAAATACCAAAAATATTAAAAATACTCACTGTTCAAAAACATATATTTATTTTTTTTAACATAATTTTTTTTCACCATGAAAATAAGTTGAATAGACTTCTCATTATAAAACGCTTAGTTTCAAAATTATTTGAAAGTTTCAGCAAAATCACAACCGAGTTTTCTGTTGCAATATTAATATAATATCAGAAGAATAATTTTCAGTCCAATCAATTTCTATTGTTTTAAATTTGAAATAATCTTTATTTGAAAATAACATAAAATGTTGAAAATACTAAAATAAAATAAATAAAAAAATAAAATTATTTTAATATTATTTATATTAATTAATTTATTATTATTTTATTAATATTATTTTAAATATAATAAAATAAATTCAATATATAATAAAAATGTTAAAAAAATATCTATATTTTATCTAATATCTATAAAATGTTGCTGAATAGTAACAACTTTTTTTTTAAAAAATTTTTAACATAACTTTCTTCAAAAACATTTTATGATGAAGATAGCACCTGAATTCATACAGAATTTAGAATTTATGATGAGTAACAAAAAATGAATAAGAAATTAGTGTTGATTGATAAAAAGTGGCAAAATATTTATTTTTATAAGTGACTCTGACACTTTTTGACTCTGATTATTATAACTATTTAAATTGATGAAAATCTATTATATTGAAGGAAGTTTTTTATTTTTCTAGATTTCATTTTATTTCCTTCAACTACCGCACACCATTATCTCACTAGAAGTTTTTAAACTGTGTCTGTTAGAGAAATAAAGAAAATATTTTTTAATTATTGTATTTGTGTTTAACACAATTTAAAGAACATTTGGCAATTTTATTTCTTTAAAACTCACCACAATTGTAGATATGATTTTAAAGTGGTAACGGCCTTGTGGTAAAGAATTCGAGTTTTCGAATTGAAAGAAATTGATTCGAAACCTGATAAGTGTAGCAGAGACGAACGTTCTCGTGTGTTATGATGTAGATCCTATAAATTTCAATAGAGAGTTTTTGCATACCGTACGTTAGTTACCGTAGGACGTCCGTTAGCTTTTTTCTCCCCAGCGCGCATGCTCATACGTACGTTAGTTAGCCGGGGCGTCCGTTAGCTTTTCTCCCTAGCGCGCATGCTCATGGGAAATTATGTTTCCTATGAGCATGCGCGCTAGGGAGAAAAAGCTAACGGACGTCCTACGGTAACTAACGTACGGTATGCAAAAACTCTCTAATGTCTAAAGAACAACCAAATGTCTTACCAGTCGGACGGGTCCAATCAAATGGTCAAGATAAATTTTTCATAATTTATTTGATGATTATAATATATACAAGGAACAAAACACATACAACACATTTCGCTTATATACAAACATTACAGTTCGGTTTGGATTGGATTGGATTGTCTTTCTACTAACTTTTTTGCACACTTTAGGATAATTAGAACGGGAATAATTAGATTCTTAACCCCTAATAAACATCCATGCTACCACCAGGATTCATACCTGAAGCCTATGATACCAAAGGCCAGAGTCCTAACCAATTGGCCATCAGGACGCTGACTGTTTAGAACATAATGCTACTTAAATAATAGGAATAAATACACACTTTTGCTGATTATGAAATGGATTGTTGCAAGCGTTTTAAATTAAAAAAAGTTGTGTTCAATTTTGTGCACACTTAGGGCTCATTAGACCGGGACCTACAATTTAATGTGGATTCCGAACCACTCACAAACATAAAGATGCCACTGACAGGCTCCAACCTGAAGCCTGTGGTACCAACGGCCAGAGTGCTAACCAATTGGTCATCAGGCCATCGGTTGTAAAGAGATTGAGAAAGAGGGTGTAAATCTCTCAGCAGCACTCCGTGAAAGTTGTTTGCTCAACTTTGCTGTAGTAAAACAAGATGCAATGTAGCAGCCCTTTCTCTGGTGCATTCTGGTAATCCTCAGTCTGCTACATATCTGCTATTGTAGTGGCAAATAATCTCAGATTACATCTCAAAAGATTCAACCTCTCAGAAGATGATTTGTCTTTCTGTGGAGAAACTGAAGAACCATTCCACTTTGCAACTTCTGATCCTCTTAGAAAATCATAACAATTTAAAAATCCTTATAAGCTTTTTGCATTCACTGGTACTGAAATGTAATTTACAACCCATGAAGCAGATGGAAAATCATCAAATTAAATTAACTGTTCCGGAAAAAATGAACATTTAATCATCTTAAGAAACCATTGCAACTGAAATACGAATTGAACTCTCTGTGCTCATTCTATCCCCCTCAATGTAATATTTCATTCTTCATAGAATGAAAGCCGTCATAATACCCTGTATGCCATGCCATACTTTTCTTTTCCACCGGTCTTCATTAATAAGACAGTGACAATCATCATAATAATCATCATTAATTATTCCTTCTGTATTGTATACTTCCAGTTTAAGTTATGTTATTTTTTGTTGATTTCATAGCTTCTGTTATGATAATTATCATAGCATTTTTTTTGTATTATGTCTCTTTATACTCATGTATTTTTGTAATTAATGGGTTCTCTCCCCCTCGGCTTTTTAAACTGATTAGGACTACATAGCTCTGAATAGTGTGGGGGGATAAAGTAAGTAGGTGTGGAATAAAGTAAAGGGGATAAAGTAAATAAAGGTAAAGTAATTAGGTGAGAAATAAAGTAAAGAAAGACTAAGATACAAAGCATCAGAAAACAATAAATTGGAGATTGGTAGATTTGGTTTGTAGCTCTACGGTCATTTTTTGCACACTTTAGGCTAATTAGGCCGGGACATACAGCTTAACATGAATTCCGAACCCCTAACAAACATCCATGCCACTGCCAGGATTCGAAGCTGAATCCTGTGGTACCAAAAGCTAGAGAGTGCTAGCCAATTGGCCGTCAGGCAGCATAAACCGAGAAACGCACTAAACATTCCTGAACTGGATACTGACACGTTACATTTGTAGATCAAAAATATTCTTCTACTGGGTTTTGAGGAGAAGAATTGAAGGTGCGAACCCCCTAATTAATTATTATTAATTGCTGTTGAATCATAGCCAAGATTGACTTATTTCCATAAGTTTAGACAATTATATGTCGTCGCGTCATAGTGTAAATGACTGATACTAAAAAAAAAAAAATTTAAGACAAATCTTACTCTAGTCTGATAGGTGACTAACAACTTCCTTTTCTTTCTATAAACAGGAAATTTGCTAACTCTTTTTAATAATGCAAGTAATGCAACAACTATTGTACTTGAATAGATACCAGGAAAATAAGTCACGATTTGCGGCTAAAAAAAAATTTATTCACCAGAGCAAGTAATAATGCATTAATTCAAAGGATGCATGTACGTAATCATCACGCCACGAAAAGGAATCTTAAGGATGACAATCTTAACACTTAAAATTAATTACATTTACACTTAAATAAGGATATTATTAACATTTAAAATTAAACATTTACACTTAAATAAGGATATTATTAACATTTAATTACATTAACACTTAATTCATAAGGATTTTTTAACACTTAAAATTTATGAAATTTATTACATTCTTCACCAACTCTTTCACTGTTCTAAGGATAGCTCTACTATTAAATAATTTTAATAATTCAAATGTTTTACGTTCTTATATACCCTATATCTTCATTTCCCCCTTAATGCTATAGAACAAGAAAAAGTTTAAATTATATTTACTATGATAAAATCAAAATATACTTTTTGAAAGTAATGTTCGTGAGTGATTAAAATTTTAGACTTATAATAAATGCTTATCCTTTTTTTTTTTTTTTATCTTATTGCATTTACCTTTTCTTTTTTTTTCTCCTTTTTGCCTTATATTCTTGTACTTCAATAAATTTGGAATTTATCCTCTACTTATTAAATCAAAAATGTATTCATATCCAGAGAAATTTTTAGTTTTATTTGGTTATACGAATTGACTTTGCAAGAAACAATGATAATTTAATGAAATTCAATCTTATGAACAATAGAAAATAATTTATTACGGGACGAATAGAATGAAATGAGCAACTTTGAAGTAAATTAGACTTTTGTGGTCGTGTATTATTCCTGTTCTTGAGAGCATAGCCGTTAAAAAAACTGTCAAGTTTGAATTTTCCATAGAAAAGAATTAGACACAACCTAGTGAATCAGCACAAGGCTGATTCTAAAGTAAAAGAAAAGTGAAAGAAAACTTTCGGCTGGTTTTTTTTTTTTTTTTTTTTTTCTCATTCGTTCAAAAGTTAAGGTCTTTTTTTTTTTATTTTTAAAATAATAAAAGTTTTTAATACATGCAGTAAATAAAAGCATGACAGACTTCAAATATCAAAATATCTGAATATTAAACGATGAAAAGTTGCTATATAAGTAAAAACAAGTAATATGAACAAAAATTTTTAAAGTCAATTCCTACTTTTTTTTTTTTTTATATATTGCAGAAAAGTCCTTTACAAATAAATTTGAAATTTTGCTTTTAAATCTGGGGTCATCTATTATTATATGCATGCAACTTAAATGTAAAAAATTTTAAAATTAATTAATTAAATTTAATGAATAAATTAATATTTGAAAAGACATCCAGTGTCATCCACTACAAGTTCAAAAAAAAATATATGTATTCGAACTTGAGTGGATGAATAAAAATTATTTTATGAACGATTGAAAATTTGAACAAGATATATATAGGAAGAGTGTAAGCTAATAGAAGGAATTGAAAAAATATGCAATTGCTAAACTGGATGGGTGATTCTGAAAACAAGATTTAATTATAAATATGTTGTTGTTTCTTATCCCACTTGGTGGACAGGAACATCTAGACCAAGTCCATGAACCCATGGTCATGATGAAGGGTAAAAGTGCAGCTTCTTTTTATCCTTGACCTTGCGTCACATAGTCATGCGGCACCCAAAGGGAGAAGTCTGACTTTACCCCATTCGGTTATACCTGGGCACTGGGTGCCCATTTTAGTAACCTTTTACGACATGAATGAGACACTACACGACATACAGTAGTACTCGTCTAACTCAGGCCCACATGGGAAATTATAAATATAACAAACATCATATTAGAAAAAGTAGAAAAACCCTATTTATTATACATATAACAGTTAATATTTAAAAATCCCATTTTTCATGGAAAATGAATGTATGGGAAGGAAAAAAAGTCCTAACATCCATGAAATTATAAACGTTTTATAAAATCTTCCATATACGATAGTAGACCTCTACGCTTGTTACTAAAATCTTTTGTGTTTAAAATATACAGATTTCGAACTCATCCACCACAAATGATATTCTGTGTCCTCGTACCTAAATCTTTGCCTTTATATATTAGTCTGAGATTATCTTTTTATTGACTACACAGACTATCTTCTGTCCAATATTCCTATTGACTTACTGTACAATACTGTCTGTAACGTTGAAACCAGGGAAGCTCAAAAGAAAGGTTAACTCATTAGATTCCTGATTAATTCTGAAGAATAAGAACTCACAATCAGAATGTGTGTTATGATTAATACAAAAAAATTGGAGCGAATATTTAGAACTTTATTCCATGCATTTAAAACAGCAAATATGAATAAAATGTTTTTTGCTGAAAGCTTGAATAATTTAATATATTAGTACTGCCTTTTTATAATTTTGAACAGAATGAAATTTAAAAAATAATTAACGAGTGGAGTTCCATGTCAGTTAAAAGTAATTGCAGTTTTGATGCATCAAATATTTGATGGCTGATTTATGAAATTAATAGATAATGAAGATAACTATATCGAACAAATCATTAGAATGGCATATAGTGTTGTCCAGATAAATATTTTTATTTTCCTCGACTATTTTTTTAATAAAGCATAATAAGTTGGTAAACTTAAATACATGAAATTTAGCAGACTAATATGGAAACGCCGAATTTAAAATCATCTCAATCGTAGATGCATCTCAATTGTAAAAGGCAAAATATATAATAATGAGGAAAATAAAAATAATATGCGCAAGAGATAACACCACCCAGAGAAAAGATCAAAATGACACCACATGGCATATTAGCCTGAAAATGTTTATGCAGGTAAAAGAATGAATCACAGTTTGAGTAAGAACACAAAGATAACTATCATGTCATTTAACTTTGGTAATTTTTTTAATTATAAAAAATGACTGACTTGGTAAAAATTAAGGACTTTATTTAATTTAAAAAGTAACTAATTAAAATTTGTGGTAGTTTATCGGTTTGAATTGATAAAAAATAATAAATTTAAAGAAACAAATTGACATCTTAGTGTTATAATGGGCCTGAGTACGAAGTGAGAAGCGCTCGACACCATAGGATTCGGGTTCGAGTCCTGACGGTGCCCTGGATGTTTATAGTTGTGGACTGATAACCCACAAAGAAAACATCTCATTTTACGGAATTTGTCAGTAGACAGACGACCTTCATCCACCTTGGATCTGTTGCGCCAATGAAGAAGTGTTGTAGTTTTTAAGTATTAGAAAATGCAGTCAAATCTCTTGTTTTACATAGAGGAAGATATTACTATCCTGTGTATACAAGTGCAAAAATTTCTTTTTTAAAAAAAATTACTATTCCATTATTATTATATTAATTATTCCTTGTGAGAAAACGTCATTATATGAATTTTTTTTTTTTTTTAGTTTTAAAAAGATAATTCTACAGCAAAAATGAAAATTGAATACAGTGAACACGTGCACAGAGAATATACACAAGTGTCAACTTTAATAAGTTTTCTTAAATTAATTCTATCTACTGAGTAGTAAGATTTTTGCTGGCATTCGTGGATTTAAATTACGTTGCGTAAGTATTGAGGAGACGTATATTAGTAAGATCATATAAAACTACAACAACATTTTAATCATTGCAGAATATTCTTCATCGACGCAACAGCCCCATGCTGGGCCAAGGCCGTCCGCCTACTGTGAAATTTTCGAGACAGATGTTAATTTTTAACTTGGTAGGATTGTCAGCCCTACGTCCAACACTCTACAGTCATATAAGACCGGGATCATTGGTTTAAACTGGATGCCAAATCACTACAAACACCCACTGCACGGCCTGAACTCGAACCCGAAACCCGTGGCATCGAACGGCAGAGCACTAATCTCTCGGCCATTAGGCTCCATGTAAATCTTCTTAAATAACTTTAATATAATATGCATTCCTTTTTTTTCCCGTCCTTATAAAATAATGCTTGAAAACAATGGTTTGATTTGAATGCTGAAAGAAACATTTAAAAAAAATTTACAAAACATTTATACCTTATCAGAAACTCGAATTCAAATAAATTGTTCCGATTAAGTAAGAAAGCTAATCAACTGTTATTAAAATTCGAGCTGTCTTTATAAAAATATTTATGTGTTGAGCAAGTTTATTTTAAATTTAATTATTACTTCCCTTTTACATTAACTTTGAAGTGTCATTGTTATTAAGAGAGTAATTGTTATTAGGTAATAGCTGTTACTGCTACTATATAATCGTGACAGCTGGATGAATCTCTAAAGGAAAATTGGCACATAATAAAAAAATAAATAAAAAGAAATGAATAAAAAAATATTTCTTCCGAATGGATTTTCAACGGAAGTTATCCGAGAATTTAACTTTAACCGTTATCGCGCAAACAAAAAAAAAAAAAAAAAAAGTTTAATTAAAAAAAGCTAATATTATATTGGAAATTATTTAATTTTATTTGATAATAATTTATTGTATCCATTTATATATAGTGTATGCATTCTAAAGTTTATTATATTCATTTAAGTCCTGGACATGGCATGTCATATTTACTAGTCATAAATAAAATAAAAAATTGCTAAAGGATCAAATCCATCTGCATTTTTTTTTTTTGTATATTTAGTTAGTATATTTTTTTGTATATTTTTATATTAAAAATACATTTGAACTGTTGTCAATATTTGTTTACCGTCTTTTAAACTTAAGATGTTTAAAAAATCCTTCAAATGGTTTTTTTAAAAATTTACTTGTAAAATTTTTTTAAACAATAATAATTCATAACTCTGCTAAATATATGGTTGAAAGTGATTGAAGCAAAGAAATTGTCAGTAAAATTTCACAACTAAATCTTAAATACCACGCTAATAACAGTAAATAAGTGGCTTATGCCTACAGCTTTTTATGCATTGACATTATTTTATCAGTTAATACATATTCAATTTTGAATCTTATCTCTTTAATAAGTTTTTTAAACTTCCGATGTACCTAAAGATAAATCAAATCAAATACACGTGCCAAATCTCAACTCAATAACATACAACTTAAATGTTGAATAATTGCTACTTTTCAAACCAGTTTATAATACTTCTAAAAAAAATTAGCTATTACAAAACATGCATTTATTTATTTAAGTAGCATTCAAACAAACTTACATTATAAAGTAAACAAAACCATTTTAACAAGGTTACTGATTTTTTTTAAGATTCAATCATGGCCACCATCAAAAAACAAAACGATTTAAAAAAAAAAAAAAAAAAATTTACTCTACCTGTTTATCCATGTCGGCATCTGTCCACTTGATACAATCACAATGATTTAAAATTAAAGTTTTTTTTCCATCATATTCGAAAAAAAAAAAGAACTTTAGAATTTTACGTTACACTTCAACTATTATCGTCTGCCTGCCGCAACAATATTCCCGAAAGTGTTCGAATCGTTTTCAAGAACATTTAATGCTGATTTAGATCCAAGTTTCGAATCTTTTAATGGGAACTATTTTTTTTAATAATGCAATCGGAAAGTCCTCTAGAAATAATTAGTCGCAAGAATACAAATCTGAAGAAATCGGTAGTTTTTTTTTTTTTTTTTTAATCGAGCGTTTTGATCGTTTTTTTTTTTCTCGCTTTTCTTCCACTTCAATGGAAAAGGCAATTAACACAAATATAGCTAGCTAGTATTGGCAGTAAAAAACGAAAGCTTTCGACAACCTGCTTTCCCAGAGTCATTTTCAGTTCCCTCTGACCCGGTGTTAACTGTGTCGCAACTTCTTGCTGCCACTGACTTCCATCTTATTACTTGTTCGACTGCTGTCGTAGTATTCCGGGTCATACAGAAGAAATAATATTATTCGTGGGATAAAATCGCCCTTAATATTGACGCAACCTATGTTACCAATGATGCATATATATTTTTTTTCCAATAATTTTTAATAATTGTTAAAAACTAAAAAAAAAAAACCTTATTGTATTCATTCATTCCTTCTTGGGGACAGGAACGAGTAGAATAACTCGTAAATCAAACTACACGAATCTTTCACAACAAAACGGATGCATTTTAAATTATGCTAATATTTAGGACAATGTAAGTTTGCACGGTCGAAGTCATTGTAAATGAAAGTTCGTGTCATATAATATGCACATAACTTAAAAGAGAGAAAAAAAAACCGAAATTGACAAATATCCAATAAATATTTTAGGAATAAATTAGTTAAATCTTTATTTTTATTAATTAATATTTTGTTTTATTAATTGATTTTTGTTTTATTAATTAATTATTTTGTATCGATCAGTTTCAGTTACATAAATTAGTAAATATAAATTTATATGCTCATATTTAAATTAGGTAAATAGAAAAAGTAATTTACATCACATCTTATAAAGATAGTTTCATTGTAAAATGAAAGTTCGTTTCAAATAATATGCACAGAACTTAAAGAAGAGAGAAAAAAAAAGAAATTGATAATGAAAATAGTGTATAAATATAGACATCCGAGAAATATTTTGTGAATAAATTAGTTAAATTTTTTATTTTTATTAATTAATTTTTGTATGGATCAGTTTCAGTTACAGTAACTATAAAATTCATATGCTGCATATTTAAATTAGCTAAATAGAAAAAGAAAAGAGATTTACATCTCATCTTATAACAATAGTTTCATTTTAAATGAAAATTCATTTGAAATAATATGCACGTAAATTAAATGAGAGGGAAAAACGAAATTGACAATGAAAAAAAAAAAATATATAAATATAAATATCAAATAAATATTTTGAGGATAAATTAGCTAAATTTTTATTTCTATTAATTAATTTTTATTTAATTAATTTTGTGTATCGATCAGTTTCAATTATTTCAGTTAATAATTAAAAAATTGATATGATGCATATTTAAATTAGGTAAATAGAAAAAGTAATTTACATCGCATCTTATAAAAATTGTTTCATTGTAAATGAAAGTTCGTTTCAAATAATATATACATAACTTAAAAGAGAGGAAAAAAAAAAAAACGAAATTGACAATGAAAATAGTAGATAAATATAAATATCCAATTAATATTTTGTGAATAAATTAATTAAATTATTTATATTAATTAATTTTTGTTTTATTAATTATTTTTTTGTATTGATCAGTTCAAATTATTTCAGTTAGTAACTATAAAACTGATATGTTGCATATTTAAATTAGATAAATAGAAAAGGTAATTTGCATATCATCTTTTAAAGACAGTTTTTGATTATTTAATATCGATCATTAAAAAAATTCAGTCAATAATGTACTGTTGATTGAACATTTTAGCAGACTCCGAAAACTGACAGAAAGAAAATTAATAATAAATCTTAAAATTGATAGAAAATAATAACATTTAAATAGTTAACCTTGTTTATGATAAAAATATCAATAATTAAACATAATTTTTTATGCTGGCAATAAAGGAACAACGATTAATCAATAACATTTTATAAAAACAACAAAATAGTAAATACTTTAATGCATTTTAGTCAATGGAATTTTGCCATTTTTTTTGTAAGGTTTTCTTTTGTGTGTGTGTAAATGTAGTTTAAATGTCATTCTACTAAAAATTGCACTTAATATCAAATCGAATTTCAAAATTTCTGGAAAGAAGAGAAGTATACTAGAAATTTTATATAAACCTTATTGAATTGTCAATTTACTTAAAAATTCACAAATTTATGTTTGTAGTGTGCAGATTGGGCTATTAGATTGTACCTGGGAATGGTTGGGTTGATATGCTTGAGATACAAGTGAGAATTCTCAGTTTTATTTAAATACGCACAAACACCACACACATACAATTAAAAGCTGAGATTTATAATAATTTATTTAAAAACAATTCCGAAACAGAAATACACATAAAATGTGAATAAATTCCTTATTTTATCAATTGAATCGCATGGTAAAGAATCTGGAATATAAATCCAATAAATCATTATAAAATTTATGGTCTTTTGAACGCGACATCTAATTAAATTTATTATTAATATGGAAATTTGTTTTTAATTAAAAAAAATGTCATTATTCATGAATCAATAAATTAAACAATAAAATAAAATTAATGAGTAATTTCAGCTAAAATAACTAACTATATTGTTTTCAAAAAGAATATAAAATTAATTTTGAAATCTCATGAAAGAAACTTAATAAGGTTAATGAATCTGGGAAGTTTTTTTTTTCCTCCTATCTGTCGAATCTTGGTCAACATTTTCTTTTTGAGTTCATTATCAATTTACTCTAGATTACGAAATCAAGTTCGGATTAAGGTTAAAATAGGTTAAAAGCGAGTATCAACTGGAAAAAAATAATTCATGCTAGCATTTCATTTTTGATAGATGAAATCGTGAATAAAAATCAGAATATCAAAGGTATTGTTGCATTTATGCAAATCAAATGCTTATTTTTTTTTATTCACAAGTTTTCAATAGATACAATACACATGTCTGCGGACCTACAAAAGAAAAAAAAAGAAGAAATTTATTCGAAAGGGCGTATACTATTTCATGTTTATACATTGCCTGTCAGCGAAGTTGTAGAATGTGACATTTGGTATTAAATTGCAACATCATATTTAATTATAAATAAAGAAAAATTAATCTTTTTATAAAAACTAATTTCAATTAACTGAACTTTAATGAACTTCAATTAACTGAATCTTCAGAAATGTAGGTAGCTTTGTTAGTATGACACTATGACAATGATGCCATATGCTTAGAATTGAAGTGTGATCAAAAAATAAAAAGGCACATTTTTTATAACACATAACTAATTATGTATGCATTATTATTACGCATTCTATCGGAGAAAGTTTATAAACTTTATAAAAGGAAAAATTGGATGTACAGAAATTGAATATATATAGAGAGATAGATAGATAGATAGATACGGATCCTGATGGCCGAGTTACTGACTGTAGGTGCCGCAGATTTCGAATTAGAGTCCATATAGTGCCATAGATGTTTGTAATGTAAGTTTTGCAGTAAGTAAATGTAAGTTTTATAAAAGCTAAAGAACTTACTTTAAAATACTGTAAATACTGTTTGGTTTTAAAAGAACCCGAAATGTTCAAACGAAAACTACCCAATTATTTTTCAATAAATGAACAGATATGGCCATCTTGGATTTAATTCATCTTTATATAACTTGGTAAGTAAAAATGTTTGTTTATATTATATTTTTTGCTGTATATATTTATAATACTGATATGTACGCCATAATATAATAACACATAATCAATGAAATTCTATGTTGATCCGCATTCATTATTTCTTTGAAACGCCGTTATAAACGAAGATCAAGGGTTATTTATTTTTATTTTTTATATATATATTTTTTGTAAGAGAAGCGTAGCAATTTTCTCAAGTTCAGACCAATTTTCCTTTAACATTGTGATTAGATTTTATCTTATTTAGTAAAGCTCTAAATGTTTGGGTAATAAATATTTGTTTAAGTAACCCTTTTGCACTTGATTCGACCAAAGATATCCTGTGAACCTGATGCAAAAAGGTCGCCATGAAAATCACACATTCGTATTTTAAACCTTGACCTAAATCCTATAGTTTTTATCATCTAAACAAAGTAATGACAGAAGTGGACAGTGCATTTCATTATCTGAATTCGACAAAACGACTCCTAATTGCGACCGCATATTTACACAATAATATAACGAAATATTAATATAAATATCATGATGTATATTTCTTTTCAAAATACAATTAAACATTTCTTTTATGTTTTCTTGACTACACTGGGTAAATTAATTTAAAAGCAAAATCATTTCACATGAATTATAATTTTAATAATGTAATAAATTTTTTTAAAAAAGTCCCCTAAAAACACACTATGTATTAAATGTACATATGTATATATGTATGTACATAGTATATACATTTGTACTATGTCTATCTATTATATATATTAAACGCATATTAAATTTTTTTTCCTTTTTAACATAATAAATGATTGTAACCATATTTCCTCCTACGCACTGCGCGACCTGGGGCCAAGTAGCTAGCGTTCTGGCGTTTGGTATCACAGGCTTCAGATTCGAATCCTGGCAGTGGAATGGATGCTTGTGAGTGGTTTGGAATTCACTTAAAACTGTGTAGGTCCTGGTCTGTTTAGCCTTCGTGCGTACAAGATGACTGTAGAGCGATAAACCAAACCAAACTTACGCACTTCAAGAGCACCTCCTATGGTGCTCAGGAGAAATGGTCAGTAAGCCTCGAGACTATCATCCGAGCGGAAGTACAGCGCAATCACGGACTTCTTGCTGAGAAATGTCTAGTTCACAGTCTCTCACCCTGAGAAGAAATATATTTTGCACAACCCTGTGTATTTGTTAACCTGCAGACTCCTCACCCGAAGAGAAAGTATATTCCGCGCAAACCTGAGTATCGGGTTTTCGGATTAGAAGTGGAATTCTTCCATATATCTAGAATTATATATCCTTATATGTGTTAAATATTGTATATCTCTAATTGTGGATATGTGATGTTTGTACGCGTGTAAATAAAGCTGCATGTTCTCAAACCTGTGTCTGAAATTTCAATCCAACCACATCCAGTTACAGTCCAGCTGCACAACCCACAACCACTACATGATATAATTCGTTTTTTAGAAGAATGATAGTAATTCTGCACAGGAAAACTTTTTAACAAAATTATATTTTCCTATTATTTTTTCTATAATTTAATAGCTAGATAAAAATGATTAAAAATTCATTTAAAACCATTAGATGTGATTAGAAGGAATCAACAGAACTTTTTGTAAAAATTTATTAGTTTTACAAAATACTCATGAATTTCAAAAGGCAAAAATTAGCAATCTATTTGAAAAGTTTGTAATCTATCAAAATTTGTAATAAAAATACGTACTTAAATACTATCTCAAGGAAATCAAAAGATATCTTTGCTGATTAAAGGTAAAATTGACAAAATATTTCCTGTCCTTTCCTTACCTTAAGCCACTGAAAAATGTATCTATTTGCGCTAATATTAATGATAACTTCTAGTCAGTAGAATCATTTTATTTGAAAAATAATGAAGAATGTAGTTTTTTTAATATTAATATTTATTAGATTAAGAATTATCTATAGTTATCTGTATATGAAGTTTTAAAGTGCATACAAAAATAAATAAACAAAAACGTTTTTTATTTATTTTAAACGTATACGTATCATTTAGATAAAAATTAATTTAATCTTGAAATATAAAATTATACAAAGAGAAAACTGTAACGAAGACAGAAACAGAAAATTTGATTAACCAAACAGCCTGAGATGAACATTAATAAGGTACACTCAAGAGCCAAAACATTATGACCACCTGTCAATAATGAGTTGGCCCACCTTTGGCACTCAACACAGCTTCAACCCGCCTTGGCATGGATGCCACAAGTCCTTGGTAGATGGCCGGAGACAGATTGTACCAGATGTTTCAGCAACGGTCACGCAAATCCGAGATATTGCGAAATGGTGGTCTTTGAACTCTGAACTGCCGTCCCAGAACATCCCAAATGTGTTCTATCGGATTGAGATCCGGTGAATTAGGTGGCCAGGACATTAACTGGAATTCAGCATCATGTTCCTGGAACCACTCCAACACAATTTTAGCCTTGTGACAAGGGGCGTTGTCTTGTTGGAACATTCCATTTCCAGCTGGAAAACAGAGGCCATGTAAGGGTGCAACTGGTCCGCAATGATGCTCAGATACTCTGTAGCATTCATGGTCTGCTCTACCACAACCACGGGTCCCAGAGACGCCCAAGATAACGTCCCCCAAAGCATAATACCGCCACCACCGGCTTGTGTATGAGCTACTGTACATTGAGGGAGCAAGTGTTCGCCTGGAAGACGGCGTATCCTGACACGGCCATCGGCGTGATGAATGACAAACCGTGATTCATCTGACCAGGCAACTCTCTCCCACTGATCCATGGACCAGTAACGATATTCCCGAGCCCAGCGCAGGCGCAGTTGGCGATGACGCTTGGTCAGCAAAGGCACACGAGTGGGACGTTTGCTGTGTAGCCCCATATCCAACAGTGTCCGCTGAACAGTGTGCTCCGATACTATTCTACTTGGCCCTGCGTTATATTGGGCTGTCAGCTGAGCCACTGTCTGGCTCCGGTTTTGCTTCACCATGCGAGACAGTCTCCGACGACCTTTTTCTTTGATAGCGTGTGGACATCCAACACCATGTCGTCTACTGCTGGTTTCACCGTCATTCATCCACTTTGCATAAGTACTAACAACTGTAGATCGCGAACAACTCACGAGTCGTGCAGTTTCGGAAATACTTGTTCCGAGCCTTCGAGCCATTACAATCTGCCCTCTATCAAAGTCGCTTAGATCCGCAACCTTTCCCATCACACACAGAAGTAAGTGAAAGAATGATTCTTCAGACTCTCCAGCAGCAGTTAAATACCACTTCCACCTGATCACGTGCCTTCCACGTCCTCCAGGGGAGTTTATTGCAAATGTAGGGGTGGTCATAATGTTTTGGCTCTTGAGTGTATATGTGTGTGTATTGTGGTACACAGATAACTCCAAGATGATTGCTGATTTACTCAGTTCACAGTCCGTCTACCATGATGTGAGACCAAGTTAGCACTGATTCCGGAGGTGGTAAGGTTAATCGTTATAATGACATTGCTTGGGCAGCGCCACGAGGAAGTGGATCCATTTCGCTCCTCGGACGTTCTGGCTTACATATTTATCATGCTCGTTTCTAGCATAAATAGGCAAGCTTCCGGTTCGTCATCGCTTGTCAACTTTCGAATGCAATCATATTGTTTTTATGAATTTCTATAAGAATGCAGCAATTATTGTCATTTGTAAAGTGTGCGTTTTTTTCATTCAATTGGTATTTAATGCTTTTATGTAGATTCTAAAATGAAAATAAAAAAATAAAACAAAAGTTATTGCGTCAATATTTGTAATAAAAAAAGTTTTTCGACGAATTATACTAACTGTATTTATATATTAGAAAAGCAATTAGAAACATATATTTTGCTAAAGTGAATTATATTCTCATTTAAATATGCTAATTTAACATGTTAATTAACTAATTAAACGCATTTACAGATAGGGAAAATGTTTAAAATTTAGTGTTAACTTCAATGTATGCAAAAACATATTATTAAAAATGTTCAGGACAAAAGTTAATCTTGAATGGAGAAATAAGAGGTAATTTAGAACAATTGTATTTATCTAAAATAAAATTATTATTCTAGAAAATTTTTTGTTGTTTATTATATTATTCCATAAACGATTAAAACAAAAAAAAATGAAAACTTCCATAAGTATCTAAATATTTCGAAAATAATCTGAAGTGAAAATATTATTGTATAAAAATTATTCGGATTTATTATATTATTGTGTAAAAATTATTATTTATTGTATTATTCTGTAAATGACTGAAACAAAAAAAGAAATAAAAATTGCATAAATACCTAAATATTTCGAAAATAAGAATCTAAAATAAAAATATTATTCTGTAAAAAAAATGTAAATAAAAATGTAAAAATTATTCTTATTTATTGTATCATTCTGTAAAATTATTCTGTAAATGATTAAAACAAAAAAAAAAAAATTAAAAATTGCTTAAGTATTTGAATATTCCGAAATTGAAAATTTAAAATAAAAAATATTATTCTACTAAAAATTTTCTTATTTATTATATTATTCTGTAAATGATTGAAACAAAAAAAAAAATGAAAAAGAGCATGAATATCTAAATAGAATAAATATTTTAAATCTACTTTAACATCAATTTCTGGTTTGACAAAACTAACAAGCCAACAAACTCAAATAATTAAAAATGTAAAAAATTTCATCATTTCCATTTCTTTTTCATTCGAGCATAAATAGTCAGTTCCATTTAAATGGTTCGGTACGAACTGGTTATCAATTCACGCAACTCGTCTTACCAAATAACCCTGATCGTTATTTTAAATTCTACTTCAAAAATAGTCATTTCTAGGAAGTCCACGATTAAAAGATTAAGATTGACACCAAAACACTTAACAGATAAACTTGAGTTACAGACTGATGATAGCTTTTAACACCTGAATTATCTCCAATGATGACATGAAATGAAGCCAGTAGCCTGACCGCGACGTCTCCAACGCAGAGATAATTTTTCATTCATCAACTTCTTGTTATCGTTTTGGCAGCAGTGAAAAAAAAATAAAAATACTATAAACCACTCTTTCATACAGTGCAGAAAAGAAACACTTTTAACCCTTTTTTCCGTAGTAGTAAAAGTACTCTTTTTTTTTTTTTTTTTTAAGAGAAGTGTATTTACACATATCATAAACAGCTTGTCTCTCACACGTCAAAGATGTACATGAAAGAAGTTTCCCGAAAGATTAAAATATTAATGATTTTTATTTTGAATTCTTAAGCAACACTGAAATACTTTTAATAATCTGTACGTTGAATTTTATCAAAAACAATTTTAAAAATTTCAATGTCACCAATTCAATGTATTAAACAGAACTGTAAACCTCGTTTGAAATGAAAGAGATCTTATCCTTTATACATTTTCCAACCGTACATGACACATAAATCTTTTACATATAAAAAATGGCATGTAAATTAATTAGATCTGTTTCGTTTGATAGTTTGTGATGTGGTTTTGTTAATCTGTATTAACAATGCCTTTTAAAAATTGTGATTCGCGCTATAATTCCAATATTATAACATGAAAAACCCCGATATATATATATATATATGTGTGTATGTGTGTGTGCGTGCGTGTGTGTGTGTGCGTGAGCGTGTGTGTGTGTGTGCGTGTGTGTGTGTATGTGTGTATAGATAACCCTATAGATGTTTTATTATCACTTGCCTTTCAAAATGAGTAACAGTAAAATTATTTTTAGTGATAATAGTTGCATATGGTGATCTCGAAAGCTCTGACGAAGAATTGGGAGAAAATAGTTTTGGTTCCAATGTATAATCTGAATGGTGAAATTTACATTTGAATTCTTCTTTAATGAAAAATAAATAAAAATTCATTGGTCATAATTCTAACTATGCATATTTTCGATTTTAGTAAGAAAGATTTCTCTGAAACATAAGTACATTTAAAAAAAAAGTCCTGATACTATGGTGTTAAAATAAACAAATCTTTCTTGAAATGCGATTTTTCAATCACAATATTCTACAGTTTTGTTTTTTTTTCTTTTATTTGCTCTGCATTATATCTTCTGAGAATTTCGTTTCTACATTTAAGCATATCGTTAAATATATTACTAACTCTTTCGGCAAGTATAGATAGACTCACGAAATTAAAAATTATTCATTTTCAACAATATCACAAGATTGGCTATAAATTGGTCAGTGATAACAAAAGAGAAAGGCATATTACAATACTTTAAAATGTTTATGATAGTATGAAAAATATTTCTATAAAAGCGTAAAAATTATACAAAAGTAATTAATTATAGTAATAATTAGTTAATTATTAAAACTACATTAAGATTATTTTATTTCGTTATTCATTTTAGGGAGGGATGCACAATTTATTATTTTGTTTAAGGACATTTGTAGCGGCTTTTCGTCTAATAGTTAAACGAAAAAAAAAGTTTTATAGCATAAAAAAGGGCATAGTTTTAACCCTATTAAAAGCATAGTTTTCAGGTATAAATTTTAATCCATAACAGAATTTTTTTGTATAAAAATTTACATTAATAGTGCAGTAAAATTAAAGCCGTATAAAAAGCACTATCTTATTTTATACGTATTAGAAAATAATTAAAAAAATGAATGAACTATAAAAATAATAAAAAATGTAAATTTCTCCTTAGGCAATTGAATATTGCATATATACTACTGTGCCCAAAAGTAAAACCAATTATTTTTACCAAAAACTCTTTATTTATTCTTCTGCATTTATTTCATCGCCTTCAAAGTAATCCCTCCACAATGCAAATCCTCAATGCATGCTGAAAAGTCATCGGCAAGGATGACCTTCAAAGTGCGCGACGATTCACGTTGAATCTCTTCAATGACTCAAAACTGTGCTCGAAGTGGTCTTTTGAGTTTAGACAATAGCCAGAACGTGGCGGTGTGGAACGATATGGGTATCATTTTTGGCGAACAAATTACGAAGAATCGAATTCAGTGTTTTCGGTACCAATCGAGAGGCGTTGAGGCGTTTGAGGCCCAAAATGGAAAGTTGACCTATCCTTTTGAAATTCAAACATCATCAGCAAGGTCTGTCATTGTAAATCGACGGTTTGCAAGCACCCAATCTTTAATTTTTGGACGTGAGCTTCGTCGGATGAGGTGGATGGTCGGCCAGAGCAACTACGTCCAGCCATCTACGTCTTCAACGCGTTCTCTGCTTTCTTTGAAATGTTTATAACATTTCTAAACATTTCTTTCCAATATAGGGATGCTCACCGAATGCCTTCTGCAACATTCTATACGTTTTTCACAAAAAAAATTTAATGCACATTTTCTGCTCAATTAATTCAAGCATTTCAAAAATCGCCGAGATCAGTTTCAGAGTCTCACAAAGCCAAGCGTAATTCAAACACTAATGAATATTTGGACGTCAAATTTCACACAGATGTCAAGGACAGTGCCAGCAACCTAAAAAAGAAAAAAAATTGAAATTCCATACACCCGGGAATTTTAAATTGAAAGTTGGTCTTACTTTTTGCACACAATAGTATATAATTTATTTCAAACCTTTTAATGCTACTGACTTAAGACATCATTTGCAAGTATACTCGTTAACAATGAGTGAAAGAATAATTCATCAACAAGAAAAATTAGATAGCAATGTGTAATTAGGTAGTTGATAATTTTTCACACGTATTAAACAGGAAAAAATTCTTCGTGAATATACTTTTGAAGGATTTGAAATAAATAAATAAATCATTAGTAATAGTAATTTCATTTTTCATAATCCAGTCTGAAAAAATGTTATTTAAGACTTATTGACGAATGAAAATTAGAGCCTTATCAGGGATTCATAGATGAACGAACTTCAGAAAAATAAATCAGTCAGCAGATACTTTTTAAGATGCAATCAGGGTTTATTAAGTAACAAAAATGATTAATATTTTTTTAAACTTTTATATTGAGAATTATTTACTTATAAAGTGTTCCTGACTCCAGATGAAGGAACAAAAATTGAAACACGTTCTACACTTTGCATATTAAAAAAAAAAAAAAATGAACGTAAGAAATTTTTATTTAATATTCTATAATATATTACACATAATTAATAATTGTTGTTGTGACTTATCCTCAGTGTCCTGCAGCGTGGGACGGACATCACATGAGTAAGTAGTTCACTCATGAATGGAAGAAAGGGGAGAGGGCAGCTTCTGTTGTGATGGAGCACCCGCAGTCTGATTTAGCTGCGAGTCGAAGGAGAGCAGTGCCTTTCGGGAGGACTTTTAGGGGACCCTGCATTTGCGTGTCGTATGTGAGGAACCCGGAAAACTCCCACCACATAGTTTGACTAGCGAGCAAGATGCTGAACATCACATACGCATCGACCCTCCTCGTTTTTGAAACAATGTCTACAACAAGCCAGCGGATTGAACCTCAGCCCTAATGCACACCATCGGCGCACTTTACTACTAAGCCCCGAGTCGGGCACTTAACTAATAGAAAATATCAATGAAAATTGCAAAAATGAAGATTCACAAAATCCTCGTATATCATCTCATTACAACTGATCAGTTAAAATGTTTACATTATAAAGACAATTATAAATGCTAAAAATTAATCCTATTGTACCTTGCTATAAAATGTACAAGTTTGGGCCGGATATGCGTGTGGTCTTGATTCAGTGTTGTCCATGGATACAAACCAAATTATTTCTCAAAAAATATAAACGCTACGTTTATTTGCCACATTTATTAAAATTTTCTATGACAACAATGCACAACTGCAACAAGAAACACAATTATGTAACAAATATTTACAAAATCATCTTAAAAGCCAGTTCATTTAAGATTTTGTACTCTCCGTACTGCCTAGAACTCTTTACTCGACTCTGCACACTTCCTTTTCTCTTTCTCACTCTCCCATTATCGGTTCAAAAAGTCTAATAGGCAAAAAAAAAAAAAAAAAAAAAAAAAAAAAATGTGAAGTTTCGATGTCTAACGTAAGTATCATCTATCCATGAAAAGAACGTGTGAAGTCCAAAGACTAACGTAAGGGGTCAAACCTGTCTTTGAAGGGAGGAGCTATCAACCTTGGCTTCTTCTCCGTTGCCTAGATTTTGTTTCGGGAAGACATGGTGGATCCTTACTGTATGGTAAAATGGTGACATACGCAGTTAATGTGCTCTCAGATCGAAATCCACTGGTGGAGTCCATTGCAGTCATTGATTTCAGATTCGAGGAGATTCGACAGCGAGTTAACGTTGATGGAAGGAGAGGAGAGGTTCCTCCTATGTGACACTCAAATACAATTGCCCCTAAATGCTCTTCCTGAAGGCAGTGCTCTTAATGGCCCGTCAGTGGGCTGTTCATGATATGCAGAAGTGGAATACAAGGCCCACCGATGTACAGTAAAAAGGGAAAAAAATTCCACTTACATGCAAAAAACAGCAATAAAATAAATGAAAATTTAAAGACATAAACAAATGATTGAACAATATTACACCTGAAACATGAAAAAAATAAAATAATTAAGAAAGAATCTATTAATGAATAATGTATGGAGAATGTATTAATGAATAATGTATGAAATTTCAATATTTCTGCATAGAGTTGGTCTCAAAAATATATATTCGTGTTAAAATTTTAACAAAACAAGTTTCGCTGATTTTTAATTTTTTACTTTACTCTAAATTTAGATATCTTATGTTTTTATCTATTTATTTATTTTTTTTTAATTTTATGTGATGATGTTTCTGTTACTCTGCCATATTATGTATCGTAGATAACCCATTTTTACACATTTTTGCTCAACAAAGATTGCTTTTTTTTTACTGCACGTGTTCGGTTGAAGGTGACTTTGAATCTTCCTTAAATAATTGAAGTGTTGATTAAATTTTTCAAAAATGGTCACCATTTTCCTGTATTGCAGATGTTGGAATTTTTCTAGCATGTTGAGATCACGTGATTGCGTGCTCTCTGTTCACTTTACAGTTTCATTGTTTATATCTTGTTTTAGTTGCGTGGAGGTAAATAATTTTTTGGATTTTTTTTCTTTTTACTTATTACTTTAATGGGAATAAAAATAGAACTGCTTACTTAATATCAACAAGGATCATTGTTCAATCAAAATTGTAAAACATGTATTTCAAGGGGAAAAAAATTTATTAGATGAACTTTCGAATCTTTGTCTAAAGAGTCTTAACCGTGCATCGTATATAAAATGCAACACAAAAAGAAATATAACCATTCTCGATTAAGGATAGTCTCAAATGAAGAAAAGTATTTAGGAGTTTTGCAAATAAAACGACACTGGCATTGTAAATGATTATTAAAATTAATAGAGTGAATGGAAAACAAAAATGTTTGAATATTTCATATTCATATATATATTCATATTCATATTCATTTCAATATATTTCATATTGAATATATTTCATATATATTTCATATTCATATTCATATTCATATATATTTCATATTCATATTCATATATATTTCATATTCATATTCATATTCATTTCATATTCATATATATTCATATTCATATATGTTTATGTTAATTGTTATTTTATAGAATTATTATAAAAATTATTTATACATATATTTTTGATAAATAAATATTTATAAAATTAAATAAAAATTAATTTAATAAAATAATTTAATAATAGTTTAATAATAAATAAATTAATTTAATTAATATATAAAATTTAATAAATAAATTCATTTAATTAATAAACTAATTAATTTAATAATAAAAAAAAAAAATTGAATAATGTAACCGTGCTTCCCTCCTACACACAGACAAGAGCGCCACCTTTGAAGATCAGGAGATATGGTCAGTCGGCCTTGAGACTCTCACTCGTGACGAAGTACAGCGCAACCTGCGCTTCAGTATAGTTTTAAGAAACGTATATTTTATAGTCTCCCCTCCCAAGAGGAAAAATATATTTAGCACTTACCAGTGCATCAGTTGACCTACAGATTCACATCCGGAGAGGAAGTACTATTTCGCGCAACCTGCGCGCGTAGCCGAGTATAAATAAAACGACTTAGTAGTGGAGTCCTTCCACGAATCTATAATTAGCTGCCTTTTAAATGTGTTAAATATTGTACGTCTATAATTGTAAGTATGTGTTTTTGTGACGTGTAAATAAAACTGTGAGTTCTTCAACCTGTGTCTCAACCCAACCACACCAAGTTGCAATCTGATTGTGAAACCTACACACTACACTAATTACTTTTTAAAAATTCAATATATCTAATGTTTGATATTACAAAAAGGTTTAAGCTTTATTCATCCTGATTTATGCTTTGATTAGGCAAATATATTAATGTTAATCACAAAATATAAAGACTAAAAAAAAAAAAAAAAAGTTAAAGGTTTAAAAAGTTATAAATAGAACATTATATGCTATATATATATATATTTTTTTGATAAAATATTTCCTATGTCAGAGCTTTTTATATTTTAATCTATTATAATATCTTTGAAATAATAAATTTTGCGCAAATAAAAGCTAAGAAAAATGCGTAATTGAAATAATAAGAAAAAATTACATCAGCTACTTTATATGAAGTTTCTCTTATGAAATACCCCAATATGAACCAAGAATCGAAATACCCATGAATTTAATAATATTTTTAATAAATGAAAGTACATACCTCAAATTGCAGGAGGACAAATTAATTCATGTTTTAAAAATAGAATCACGGTAAATACTCAAGTGTGAGCTATTCTCCAATTTACATAAACTAACACAGCGACATATTTTGGCACCAATCGCATTATATTTGCATATTATATTTTCAGTATTCTCATTATTTTGGTATTATTAATTAGACTATTCGCATATTGTATTTAACGCATATTTCGGGGCCAATTAATATAGTCTCTTTCAATACCAATTTCTTTTCAATTTCAGTATAACGTTCATAGCAAAAGTACGAATAAATGTTTAACTTCTCAAACTTATGCTTGACATATGAAATTCAGCTGGATAAATAATTTTCAGAGATTTCAACAAACGTTTCTTAAAATTCTCTTGTAGTTTTTTTTTTTTTTTTTTCAACTTAAGCCTACCATTTTGATATCTGTCTGTTGACAGCATTAGTTTCTACAAATTTCTTCTCTTATTTCGAAACATCATCTTGGCTGGTTTATTTCTCATTGTGAATTTCTTTCCATATTCAATAGGCACATCAGCGTGAAACGAAATTTTGAAATATTGTTTGTAACAATAAAACTTCTTACCTCTAACGACAGCTACAAGATGAAGAAATGGCTTTTTTTTTTTTTCTTTTTCAATTCCTACTATTAGTTCACTCTCCCTATATATATCTTGTTCAAAACTTTTTCAATCGTTCATAAAATACTTTTTATTCATCCACTCAAGTTCAAATACATTTTTTTGAACTTTAGTGGATGATACTTGATGTTAATACAGTTTTTCAAATATTAATTCATTAATTAAATTTAATTAATTAATTATAGTTTTTAGATTTAAGTTGCTTCTACCAATAGTGGCACCAGATGTAAGAGTAAAATTTCAACTTTATTTCTAATAGACTTTCTGCAATATAGTGAAAAAAAAAGTAGAATTAACTTAAAATTTTTTTTTTATATTACTTGTTTTTTTAACACGTGCTAACAGAATTAAACTGAATCCTGTGATTGGACAAGAGGTCTGTAGATCATGAATTGAACTATATGTTTACATGCAATACAAATATATACTTCAGTTAATAAAAACTATTAACAAATTCATGGGTATATCGAATTTTGTACCGTGTGGTATTTTTCAAAATTTAAAAGGAGTGTTGTAAGTTTTAATTCTGCATTCAGTGGCTTAACAATAGGATGGCAAGATGGGCAAATTATCGTTGGCCCCAGTCTAAGCAGAGAGGCTATGAGTACAGGAAAGGCCTGGCAATTATTATTACCAAATTAAGTAAAAATTGTATTTAATAAATTTAAGTTATTTAAGTGATAAACTAAAAATGTGTATGAAGATTTTGAACCTATTCATTTGTATGAAAAAATATATGGCATCTGATAGCAACAGTAATAGAAACAGTTTTGCACAGGTAATCTTGATACTAGGGACTTCCCGATTTGTGGTTCGTGAATAAAAAAGTAAAAAACTTTAAAAAGTGAGAATTCCGCGGCCACCCATGGGCCACTGGGACATTTTTTATTTCACTTGTTAGAGAATTCCCCTGATTCTTGAATAGGTACGAAATTAAAAGTGGGGATTCTAGCTGGCAAGTCAGAGACCTTCAGAAAGAGGGTAAGCCCCTTGTTTCGTGTATTCTCCATGCTTCGCTATTATGTAACTTTTGGTTTCATTGGATCGGCGATCCGACATAAAAAGCTAATTAGTTGATAATTAGGAAATTAGATAATAACATGTCTCGTAATAGAAAATACCTTAGTGTGAGGGAAAACGAAAAAGAAAGATGGAGTTTGAAGAAAAATAAGAAGTTACCTAAAAATAAGTCAATACTATAAGAGTGAGGAAGAAACAAACGAACATTGCGGCGAAATTGAAGAAATTAGCGGAACCGAAAGTGATAGTATTGTAGTTCTTAACAACACTGATCCAGAGTCACCACAGCACCATACTAGCGATACATAATCGAAACCAAAGTGAAATAACTCGAAATTGATTTGGGAAAAATGACATTACTGAAAGTGATAAATTAAAAAAAAATGTATATCAAGATATTGAACGTATTCATTTTGTATGAAAAAATATATCGCATCTGGTAGTAATAGTAATAGAGACAGTTACGCAGTGATAATCCCGATGCTAGGGACTTCCACTATATTTGGTGCATTAATAAGTACTTCCAAAATAAAAAAAAATTCCTGCTGCCACCCATGGGCCACTGGGGTATTTTTAAATACATTTGTTAGGGAATTTCTCTGATTTTGAAATAGGTACTTGATAGTGGAAATGAAACTTACAATAACATGTCTAGAGAGGGAAATGAGTCTATCTTAGTGAGAGGGAAAAATGGAGTTTGAAGGAAAAAAGTTGCCTAAAATAAGTCAATACTTTAAGAATACGGAAGTAACAAACGAATAGTGCTGACGAAATGTAAGAATTAGCCGAATTGAAAGTGGTAGTATTGCAGTCTCCGACAACACTGATCGGAGTCACCACAGTCCTATACTAGCTTTACACACATAATCAATACCAAAGTGAAATGATGAAAATTGACTTGAAAAAAAAATTTACAACTTTGTCATACAATACTGATAAGAGTCATTTTAAAGTACCAAATGATCAAGCGAAACGTTAAAAATGGACATTACAAAAAAAAAATAAAAAAAAAAAATAAATAAATAAAAATGGGCAAATGGTTTGTAGTCAAAAAATGAACATTGCACACCAAAGGCCCCTTAGGTAGAATTTATTAAAAGAAAACCAATGATGATACTTTTGTATTGAGGGGGCCCCCATTCAAAAAATTTGTCATGGACCTCAGATGGTATAGTTACGGTACTGCCTGCATTACACATTTATTAATCTGAAAAATCAAATTCAGTAAAATTGTTAAGATCATTATTAGGGAAGAAAGGGCATTCATCTAATTTTCTGGGATTCTAATGAAACTGTTCAATGAAAAATCATTTATACAAAAAGTACAGAAAATTCTAAATAAGAATAGTAAAAAAAGTGAATGTTTGATAACAGAAAATAATCAAAATAAAATAGCTGGCAAACACCTGAATGTCTTGATGCCATATTGTTTGCTATTTGATGCCCCGCAAAGCTCTCTCAGGACCAGGACGGTTTTAAAGTGGATTCCAAAATAATCACCGCTGAACTCAAATATAAATTTAAAACATTGGAAAAAACTGCTGTTTTTTTTCATTAAGAAGGGAAAGTATAAAATTTATTGGTGTTAATAGAATGATAATGCTTAATTTTATCTTTATTTGTTAAACAAAATATATACTGATAAAAATTGCTATAACAAACAGGAGTTTATTTTCTATTATTTATAAGATTCTTTGTGAGAAAAAATATACAATTTATGGCACTATGAATATATATATATAATGATTTTGAAAATAAGACTTCTTTCTTTATCATTGGCGCAACAGTCCCATGGTGGGTCACAAGCTTCTGCTTTATGGCAGAAATTCGAGACAGGACATGGTTTCTTTTTACGGGATTGTAGGATTACTTTTAGGATGGTCAGCCCTACGCCCAACACTCTCATTAAATTAGATTAGGTGAATTTTGAACCACTACAAGCATCCATGGCACGGCGGGGACTCAAACCCGAAATCTGGGTCATCGAGCTCCAGAAGCTGGGTCATTCTGCTATCAGAAATCAAAAATAAAACTGCTTATAAGAAATATTTAAATTGAAAAAAATTTTATATTGAATTAATTCTACAATATATAAAAATTAAAATTTTAATTAATTTAAATTTTAATTTTAATAAGAATTAAAAACTTATGAAGAGTTTGGGGTCGCATTCTGTAACTTGACAAGGGCTCCAAATACTCCCATGAAAAAAGTTTGGAAATAAGTTTTTATACATTTATATTAATTTCATATGATAGAAGTAAATAAATAATTAGATGCGGGATATTACGTTGCTTTTAATGTTGGTATTTTAGTATTTGAATTCAATTTTAGTAGTAATCGAGTCCACAAGTCATTTTTGTCACGTTTCAATATGCTAATACTTATGATAGAAAGTGTTTTTTTCTAAAAATATTAATCCGATTCGGCTTATTTGCGTATCTGCAACGTTACCGGACGGCACAGTTACTTTAGCACAATTTTAATCTCATAATATGAAAAGAATTTTTAGATCAGTTTGCGCTAATGATGATAAATATCTT
>BPLR01003342.1:0-34942 GCA_021605095.1 Caerostris extrusa
CATACGGCGTTGACCTCCCTAAGCAGTATTATAATGTAATATATATATATATATATATATATATATATATATATATAATATTATAGAATACTTGTTATGTTTACTCCATGTCTTCCTTTAAATTTCTTACCTGCAGAATGTATATTTTGTCATCTGATATGCCCCATTCTATATCTCTGGTCGATTTGTAAAATTTTTCTATCTAAAAGTATAAATTAAAAATTCGTTATTTAACAGTCACAAAAATTTATCCATGCCAAAATAAATTTCAAATAAAAATATATCAAATTAGATATATTTCACCAAGAATTTATCAATTTTGTAACATCCAGTAAAGTTATTCTCTAATATATTTAACAATTATTAAAAATAAACGAATATTTGTGGCGTATTTTTGTTTTTATTTTGCTCATCAGAAAGTTTGACCAGCGCACAGATTACGATTTTGTGCATGGCGGTCTAAAAACTTTTAACCTATCTTGAAAACCAAGTAATATAAAAAAAAAAAAAATTTAAAGTCAATTCCTACTTTTTTTTTTTTCACTCTATTGCAGAAAGTCCTTTATAAATAATTTTCACTCATTTTTTAAGTTTATCTGGCGCGATCTATTTTTAGATACATGCAACTTAAATCTAAAAAAAACTAAAATTAATTAATTGAATTTATTTAATGAATTAATATTTGAAAAAACTGTATTAATAATATCAAGTGTCATTCACTACAAGATTAAATACATTTTTTAAACTTGATTGGATGAATAACAAGTATTTTATGAACGATTGAAAATTTGAACTAGATATATATAGAGAGAGTGTGAGCTAATAGAAGGAATTGAAAAATATTCTGGAAAAATTGAAATGTATACGTGTTAACTTCAGAAAGAAAATTTAAATTTTTTTTTTTTTCTTATCCACAATTCTCGATAGCACATTTAGCGACTCGGAGGATATAAAACCGTATTCAATTGTTTGCATACTAGATGACCGTGTCACCAATTAATGTGTCCTTTACAACAAACTTTTAAGTGTTTTATAATTAGCACCTACATTATGTAGTACTTATCTGTGATGTAAAATAAGCAAAACTACGGTGTGGGGTAATCTAAACTGTAAAACAGTTTACTGACTTTTTTTCAAAAATACTAAATGTATGAAAAAAATCATAATTTTTAATATTTTACAAATTGTTCTCTATCCACCTTTTGTACTTTATTTTATCTATTGCAAAAAAATGTTAACTGCACTGTTCTTCTACAGTTTCTCATAACAGTATTAATACACATTTGCTAGCATGTAAGGGGACGAGTGTTTAATTCTCGTTGATGGAAGGACAACGTTTATTACTTAGCAAAATGACTAAACGCTGCAAAGCTTGTAAGTAGTAACATAGTTTTGCATTGATATTTGGACTACCTGGATATTTTCCGAATTTTCTAATATATAACAAGCAAATGAGAAACAGTTATCACTGAAAGCCTTTACAAAAAAATATATTCTCTCCTACAATTAACACTGAATTACTTAAAATAGTAACACTGAAGCACTTAAACTTTACAAAACTGGGCAACATTGAATCACATATACTGTTTTGCTGGTCAAGTAAGATTAGGAATTTCATTGGTCAAATGCAGATAAAAATAAAAGTTTGAGGGTTTTTTAAGGCCAAAAATTAAATTAGGAATGAATGTTTCTCAAATTTATTTCTATGAGCAGATTCTTTTTATTTTTTGCATTCATGAGCATTCGTGAATATTATCTCTGTTGCCTTTTATTTTAGACTAGTGGTTCTGTCCCTCGGGTATTTCAGTGAAATATGTGTCCAGATATAAAAATAAATTGAATTTATCTTTTTTTGTCAGTTTTTCCGTTGAAAGATACTTTCATTATAAACAACTAACATTTCTGATTGCCTTTTTTTCTTCTTTTATTCGCATAAAAAGTGCTAAACAGTAATAATGAGCCAAAGAATGTTTCCCAGAAGTTAGGAACATTAACCTCCATGTGATTTTCAATGTTAAAAAAACTATTACAGCCTAAAAGACTCTGCGGTATTCTGTGTAGTTAATCATCATTATTGAAGAATTATCAGGAACCACTGATCCAATAGGTTGCATAAGCATTGAGGATTAAACATAAGGAATTATCTCAAACCTTTTGGGTATCTATAAAAGGATTCCCTTTCGATTCCTATATATGAATATCTGAAGAAGTTTAGAATATTTGCTACAAGTTTCAACATATTTAAGTGAATTAAGATTTTGTAACCTGATCTCAACGAAATGTAAAAGAGAAGAAATCTCCAATGTATTGAAAAGGAAATGAGAGATTGCCTTTCTAATATAGTCCCAAATATTGAAGAAATCTCTAAAGCACAACTGGCTCGAGCTTCTGATAAACTCAAAAATAAATTAAAGGTGTGTTTCATTTCACATTTATCACATTGTCTTTTTTCTGTAATATTGGATTTAATTATCATGACATATTTCTCAGAAACTTGTATATAGTGTGCCTACAATAATTTGTAAGACTTTGAAGGCTTCAGTAAGTTTAAGAAACATTAAGTAAAATTAATAATAATGGGTGAAATATTTCAAACGTTCATTTTCCTTGGGGTTTCAATAACTTGATTTCAATAAGAACTATAGAACAGTAGATTTCATATGCATGTCTGATTTCAAAACATAATTAATCCTATTTATATTTTATATATATAATATAGAAAGATTATGTATCATACAAATAACTGCACAAAAAACAAAAAATAAAAATCTAGTTTCGTACAAGTATTGCCAGTTTTCATAACCGTACTGCCATCTTGTGTGTTAAACAACTTTCATTCCTTGACCCTTCTTCAATTTCTTCGACAACAGTTCCACCAGATTCTAATGTAAAAGCAATTTAAGATACAATTATTTCTGAAGTTTTGTATGTTAATAACAGATTAATTATGAATATGTAAATCTTAGATGGATAAAGAGAAAAAAATGAATCCATTCATTCTGCAAAAACTTTATTTATCTACTTAAATTTCAATCTGCATGTGTTTCTATTCTCAAGATGCATTTTTAAGAGTGATTCAAATTGTTAAAATAATGATTACTCTAATTCTAAAGTAAAATTAGATTTTACATTTAAGTCTGAAAAATATTTTGATCGTTAATTCTAAAATTGGCATCGAAATTTCAAATATGTTTATTTTATCTACCGATCCTCTGCTCATAAAATTGAAAATCGTGAAATAAAGCGTTTGATAAAAAAAATTGCTCTCGTTAATTTTTGGAAGCTGAAAATATCAAATAAGTTACAGAAATAAATAAAAATATTTAAATTTTATTTTTAAAAAAAAAAAGATGCAATTTAAGTTCTTATTTGCTGGTGAAAGTATCAGATTTCATCTCTTTATTGAATATTCACCAAAACTAATTACTTTTTTTTAAAAGCAAAATTCCTAATCTGTTCAATATTCTGATTTTCTGTATTCTCTTTTTAAATATTTCATTTTCATTATCATATATTTGACAGAATTTTTCTAGCACTAATCACATTGCTTTAAAACCAGTAAATAATTTAAAATCTGTTATTGAATGTTAATAAAAAAGTCTATTTCATAAAAGTAAAAAAATTTCTACCGCTTCCTTAATTTCAAACCATATTCAGGCCCATGTATATTTATAATAAAAAAATACATTTCATTTTGTGGCGTAAAAAACAACATTTAATGAACTTCAAATAATATGAGTAAATCCACCTTGCATGATGATTTTTGAAGTTTGCTTCCTATAATAATTGATTCTACTTCAACGTGGTCCTCGTCGCTTCTTCGTAGGACAAAGGTATCTGGTTCCACAGATCCGGACACTACAGTCTGAAAGAAGCAATTTTAAAATCTCCACATTAGTTCATTACAAGTAAGCACATTTACTAAAAATATAAAAATGACAGCTTTATTCATACATATAAATGATAACAAATGGATTAGTTGATACAACAATTGAGCCTTACAAAGTATTATAAATATTTCATTTATATTTTTTCTGGTTTAAAAGATCGATAATCGTGGAAAATTCAGTAAAATGTTGAGACTATTTGTTGTCACCATGTAATAAAAAGTAATTCTATTAGATATTGTTCCTTTGGAGGACAATTATCCCTGGTTTCCCATATTTTGGCATTGTTATCTATAAAAAATAATGAAATATATATATATATACAAGGTGATTATAATTAAAGTCCCACTTTCAAAATGCTGTAAAAAAAGAACCACTCGTCACGATGAATTCAAATTTGAACTGAAGATACTTGAAGAAGGGGGAAATGGTACAGCATCAAAAAAAGTTTCAAAGTGTATTAATAGATGGTGCTGTAAGCGGCATAAAGAAAGTGAATTCTGCTGCAAGTGATATTATGAATCGATATTAGTATTTGGCATGAGTTGTACATTAAACCTACATTGCTCAATGTGCTTGATTGATTCGGTTTTTTGATAGAAAAAATGACTTCTAAGTCATTCAGCAGTTGTGACAGTGAATTGTTAGCGGAAAGCCCATCCACCACTACAAGATCATATCCAATTGGATGGGAAAAAATCGGTTGAACTATTTGGTGCCGTACCGTTTCCCCATTCTTCAAAGTATCTTCAATTCAAATTTGAACTCAATGTGACGAGTGACTTCAATTATAATCACCCTGTATATTAGCAATCAGGCAAATTTATTATATATATGAAAAGACAACTTTACCCGTTTATATAAATAAAGTTGGTACTTCCATTCAAGCAAATATCGGAATCCAGTAAATGCACACTAATAATTATTTTTGCGTGTATATAGAGACCATTATAAGTTGTTTGCTGTACTCTGATTTAAATCTTTGCTTCAAAGGATTTCAAAAGAGGTTTGTAGTAAAGTGTCAATTAAAAAGCATAGTTGTAAATTAAAAAGCGTTATATTAAAACCTATGAACTTACCAGATGGATTAGCTTACGTAGCAAATAAAGTTTCTAAGATTTTGCTAATCTTTCATTTATACTTCCCTTGTTTAAATAAATCCATACCGTAAAATTTCAATGAAATATTGATATGTTTGCTATCACTATTTAGTAAGAATTTAAGTAATCCCTTTAAATAAAATCAAGGCTAACTATTTTTGAAAATAATAAGTAGTAATAGTGGGATATATGTATAAAAGTCGAACATTACTTTTAAAAATATCGAATATTTTTAATAAACAAGACAAAATTCAAAAATTTGAAACGAAAAAGAAAAGGAACATCTAAGTACACAGTCAACTAAATCAAAACATTAAGCAAAGCAACATAAAAAGTTTAATTCAATAATTAATTTTGTAATATTTTACTTACAATTAAGCAAACACAAAAATATTCAAATTATGTTATAAATGAAATACTGATTGGTATAATTTTTAAATTTTGTGAAATTTTTGGAAGCGAATCGTACATAAATAATTTAATTATAAAAATTTATAATGAAAATGGAAAAGTATAATTAAACAAAATATAAGAATAAAGGAGAGCTCTAACTGAATCATAGCATATTAGTATACCCTCCAGACAATTTTACATTCAGATGCACAAAAATATAATTTACAACTCATAGACTAAATGAAAACTCATCAATTTAACAAAAAAAAAAAATAAAAAAAAAATTAATAATCATCCTAAAAATCATTTCTCCTGAAATTTTAACTATAGTTTATTTATTCAATGTCCTTTTGTTATTTTATAATCCATAAATATTTGTACATCATGTCATATCATTATGTCATTATAACCATTGATTATTCTTTCTGTATTGTAAACTTTTCATTACACTTATGTGTAAGTGGTATCCATCTATAGTAGCACCCATCTGTTTTAAGCTTTTATGTGTTTCTGTAATTTTATAATTTAAATTTTGATAATATTTTTATCATCATCACCTTTTTTAACTGTCAGGAAACTGCATAGAGTACATAACCTTCGACCTTGTACAATGGTGAGGTGTGAAGTAAAATAAAAATAGAAGAATGAAAAGGTTTTCATTTAATAAAGTTAAATACCAAAAAATAATTTCTACAGAAAATCCTATCAAATTCACCTCTCCTAAACCGTAGTTTGCAGTTATAGTGATGACAGAAGGATTGTTGGTGACAGGGTCGCATGTGAACATGACTCCTGAAGCCACCATGTCTTGAATCACAACGGCCATTGGAGAGTTCAAAACCTGCCCATTGCGTCTGAAAAAATAAATGAAGAACGCTTAGAATCCCATTATGAAATGAGCACATTTTAACTCCTCTTACGTATGTATAAAGGATTTAAACAATTTATACGTTTAGATGCTTTTTTCATTTGTGCATAAATTTCAATATAATATATATTTATTATGTAAAAACATTTTACGTAAAGGAGAGTTATTTTACTTAATTAAAATTTCGTTTGTTTTAAATATTCCTATCTCTGACACTTCATCTGATAGAAACATATTAATTTTACACCATTTTAGTAAAGTTAAGGTTGAGGAGAAATTAAGAGTTATTACCTTTTATATTCAACAGCTATGTAACCAAATTGTTATGCCCAGCATTTTTCACAGCCGCAAAATCTACATTGTATTTTGAATATTAAAATTTTTTATTGAAATATAATATAATGAAGACAAAGTATGATAAAAACTATAACATTGTGAAAGTAAAAACTTTAGATTTTAAATAAATAGAATCCCTAACGTGTTTTTTAATTAGAGAAAAAAAGGCAAAATTATAAAAATGAAATCAACGCAAAAATAACTTAATTTGAATACATTTAGATAAAATAACAATAAACGCAACGTTTGAATGTGCCAACAAATAATATTCTATGAAAACCTCTTATAATATCTTTTAAAATGCTAATAATAAAAACAGTTTTGCAACATTTACAACACAAATAAATTATTTAATTAATATTTCATTAAAAACTTGTATTTAACAAATAACATAGTATTAAAAATATTTTGAGAGTGATAAAAAATGACAATATAACTAACTAGTTTTAATAAAAAATAGCAAAGTCCAACATTCCTGTCTGGCAAATTACATTGCCTAGACTTAAAGAAAACTTAATTTTCGAACTAAATCGCCTACTTTACCTCACGGTAAGAGTAGAAATATTCCATAGAAAGTCTTGGGCAACTGAGTGCTATAATTGTAATAGATTTCACTATATATCACCAAAATTTATCCAATTGTTTTCACAAAAGTTGGATAAAAAAATTTTATAATCATTTTAAGAAATTTTTTTCTACGCTACTTAAAAAAATACTGAATACTGTAAATTACACAAATTGTTAATTTAGATCTTAACAGAAATTAAGCATTTATAATCAAAAATGTGCACTTAAATAATCAACTGCACTTTAGTAAGCATCAAATGTATGGAAGCAAAATGAAATTTAATAATTTTTTAAGCAATTTAGCCTAAAGTAAAAGGTAAACATTTCCCTTGAAGTCAATTTTTATTATTATTAGACATATACTTCTGTGAGGCCTTGCACTCCAAGGAAAGTGTCCATCTGCCCAGCTGCGGACATAGATTCAGTGTCTTCCCCTATTAAACAAACAATAGGAAAAATTAGCATTATCAATTCATTCATACTACAACTTTATTGAAAAAGTATAACGTCGCAAAAATATATGACCGGAGACAATTGATACAGAACATATTTTTCTAAGAAATACATATTTTTATGAAAAGTAAGGATACTTCATGTCATAAGGAAATTGCAAAAAAAAAAATAAGTTTGGTTTATTAGTTTATTCCAGGAGGTTGTAGAGAGAATATCATGCTTCAACCATAAGTTGGAATGAAGAACAGAGTAGATATAAGTTATTAGTAAAGAGACGATGTAAGAACCTCTTTTCCTATCATTTGTATTAATTGTCGGTTCATAGAATCATACAAAGCTTGGAAAATGTGAAGGTTCAATGTTTTTCCAGCAATTTTTAGTTGCTATATGATATCAACTATATGATATTTTCTAAAATCTCATGGAATTTTACGTAACTTAATTAAACTTAAATTTGTTTTAGATGATCCTTGCTACATTGTCGCTCATTTTAGTAAACATCTCGAGCCAAAATGCCTCAAAGATTTTCCATTGAATTCAGGTCGGAACTCGAAATGGCCATTGAAGAAATTTTACCCCGTTCACCTTCAGCCAGGATTTCATAGAACACGAAATATGCACAAATGCATCGTCTTGTTGAAATGTTCAACCTCCTGATGTAATCCCGGGAACCACCGACAAAAAGCTATCAGCCAGTATGTCCTGATATAATACGAAATTCATTTTGTTTTCAACTAAAACAACTTCAGTTGCCCACCGGCTGCAAATCTGGCCCAACCCTGACTGACCATTATCTGAATTTGAGTTTTGAAAGAAGTGGACTTCTTTGTGTAGATCATACCAGTAAAACAGAAATCCGTCTGGCCCACTTAAATTAAATATTTTTCGTCCGACAGCACCACGACATCCCAGTTGGTGCCAGTCATTAAATATTTCTGGGGCAAACTAAAACGTTAATCAATATGCCGCTCAAAAAATGAAGGTTTCACTTTCAACTTTTTGTGCACAACATTAATATTTCTATGCAACACGTTTATTATTATTCGGCTCGTTCAGGACAACTGCGTCTCATCTTAATTTGCGAGGAAAAACAGTTTTTTTGCTTACAGTAAAATCTGTCTTGCCTCCACTTTTGGTACCACAGGCTTCAATTAAAGATTCATGTTAAATTAAATCCATTGGGTTTTTTAATTATTTTCTATCAATAATATACAGATTCTTATATTCTATTAATGAGCCTGATGGCCGAGTGACTGGCGCTCGGTGCCACAGGTTTATTAGGTACGAGTCCCGACAGCGGCATGGATGTTTGTGAGTGGTTCGGAATCCACGTTAAGCTGTAGGTCCCGGTCTGTTTAGCCCTCGTGTGCACAAAATGGCTGTAGAGAGGCAAATCAAACCAAATCTCTTGACTCGAAGAAATTATCTTTGGTCTTACTGTTCGCTGTTTTGTGCTGTAGCTACCGGGTTCAGGAGAAAACGGTTAACTACAGTTTTCGATCTTCCAATTTTTCAAACATTTCCAGCACCATTTTAATCAGTATCTTTAAAATTTATTATATTGCTATGTTCAGTTTCTGATAAGTGTAATCCTCTCTATATGATATTAAAATACACAAGCATAAAACACTTTATCCATAAAACTTTCATTTGTTCCCAAAATCGGAGAGAAATGATTTTCAGGGTTTTTTTTTTTTTTTTTTTTTTTTCAGATCATGTAATCAGCAGATGACTTTATACTTTTTACAACTTTCTATCCGCCAATTTTGAGAATTTTTGCATTATCCACTAAATATCACGGTTTTTACAAATGTAGTTTGGTTTAATATTCAGTAGCATTAATTATAAATAGTAAAAAAAAAAAAAGTTTAATTTATAATTCGCTGTAGTTATTCATTCATTTGGCGATTTTTCGCTCGACGCTGTACTTTTTTTCCATGGCTGTGTGAAGCATACATCGTAATGCATTTTGTACAACATTCGATTAAATTTACTTTTAATTTTTATTTCAGTGAGTACGAATTAATTGAAATATAATTGTAAAAAATTATTGGATATTTTTTTAAAGTATTTGCAATTCACTATAAAGAAAATATAGATTTGGCTGATATCTCTAATATTAATAATTCGGAAAGTGCTAGATGCTGTTTTAAAAATTGCAAGCAAAAATATAATTATATTACCTGTAGCAGAAGATCGAACAGCAAATTTGTGCTTCGACACTTTGTCTCTAAATATTTCTTTCAGACCACCAAAGATGCTAAGGCAAATAGTTTTTGGTAAAGCTGCCTCCTCCATAATATTTGAAACTCTGTAAAGATTATTTTAAATAAAATCAAATACTTTTAAATATAATTTTCGCTATATCTTAGCAAAAGGTTCAAAACAAATTATCAATTCATCAAATGATTTTTCATATAATTTTAATATAGAACAAAAACAAATAAATAAATTTTAGCAAACCGATTGTTAAGATACAATTTAAAAAATAAGTAAATTTTATTTTTATCTCATGGATTTTCAAAAATAAATCAGTATCATTAAAATATCACGCAACCAGTAAACCAAAATCTTAATACGAGTATCAGGAAGAATTATTCAGGAAAAATTCAGTCATATGAATGTTAAGAAACTTTTGCTACACCAGGAAGAAATGCAGATAAAAAACATTATATTTATTGGACAAATATATTATACTGGAAATAACAAGTGATTAAAATTTCAAGAAATTTGGGTGCATAGATCCTGAGAAATCAGTACCCAGAACAACCACCTCTAGCAGTAATAACAGCACTTGTACGCCTGGGCATTGGGTCGAACAGAGATTTTTTTCCAGTAGTGTAGAATGGATGGACTTTCCAGTGTAAAATTTAATGTGCTCATTCCTGAAGTAGATAACACCTGGGCAGTGGGTCGAACAGAGATTGTATGGCATGTACAGGTTCAGAAGCCCATGCAGCTTCAACACGATGCCCCAGTTCATCAGCCGTAGTGACTGGCGTAGTCAATCGTAGTGACGAGCCAGTCGCTCGGCAGCCATGAATCAGACGTTTTCTATTGGCGAGATCTGGTGAACGTGCAGGTCAGGGAAATAGCCGAACATTTTCTGTATCAAGGAAGATCCGTACAATACCGCCAATATGCGGTCGTGCATTATCCTGCTAAAACGCAGGGCTCGAATAAAGGGTAGAGCCATGGATCGTTACACACCAGAAATGTAACGTACACTGTTCAAAGTGCCGTCAATGCGAACAAGAGGTGACCGAAACGTGTATCCAATAGCATCCCACACCATCACGCCAGGCGATGGGCCAGTAAGACGATGACGAATGCACGCTGCCAATGTGCGTTCACCACGATGCCGCCAAACACGGATGCGACCATCTTGAAGCTGTGAAAAGAACTTGGATTCATCTAAAAAATGACGTTTCGCCATTCATGCACCCAGATTCGTCGTTGGTCACACCATTGAAGACGCTCCTGTCTGTGATGCAGCGACAAGGGTTGCCGCAGTCATTGTCTCCGAGCTGAGAGTCCATGCTGCTGCAAACGTCGCTGAATTGTTCGTGCAGACACGTGTTGTCTTGCAAATGACCCCAATATTCTTGACTCAGGGCTCGTGACGTTTCTGCACAATCCATTAAGGCCATGCGGGTAACATGCCTGTCTTCCGGCTGCTAGTGATACGGGGCTGTTGAGATCCAGTACGGTGCTCCGTATTACCGTCCTGAACCTATCGATTCCATATTCTGCTAACAATCATTAGATCTCGACCGACGCAAGCAGCAATACAACGATACGATAACCCGCAATCCCGGTAAGCTACAATTCGACCTTTATGAAAATCAGAAACGTGCTGGTACGCATTTCTGCTTCTTACACGAGGCATCACAACAACTTTTCACCAGGTAACAACTTTCAAATGCAATTTTTGTATGAGAAACCGGCTGAACAATTTCCTCATTTAAACACATTGTAGGCGTCGTTACCGGCGCCTGCTTTGTCTGAATGCGCTGAAAAGCTAATCATTTGCATATCACAGCACCTTCTTACTGTCGTTTAAATTTCACTTCTGTGACATGTCGCCTTCTTGGTGTAGCAATTTCAATATCCAGTAGTGTAGGAAACTTTACGGCGATTTAAACAACTTATATAAGCGTGTCGCATCGAAACTTGGTCTAAAAAAACTTCAATTTTTCACATAATAAAACCTGAAATTCTTTTTTGTCCCGACATTTAAATGGAATATCTAATCAATTGAGTTAGATAATTAAAATATTATGTTAAAAAATAGAAAAAAAAATTTACTTCGAGCATGTTTGCTTTAAATCGCCTTCTTCGTTTCCACTACAAAAAATGCAAAATATCAATAAAAATATTTTAAACGTAACTTATTACTTAATAAAAAATGTTATAAAGATATTATAAATTGCATACTAAGCAATGTTCTCTAAATATTTTATGGCATCAAGAATGTCAGGCGTTAAGAATTCGCTGTAAGCGGATGTTGTCACAATTAATCCTATAAGTACGATAAACTGTGTAAAAAGAAATAAAAACGCATTATTGGACACATGCTAAGAATATATGAGTTAAAAAAAAAGCGTCTGTTAGAAGAAATTTTATTGTTATTTTACTGATTTCTTCTCATGGCTCAGCTGAGTTAACTTTCAAGAGAAGATCCTTTTCCTCCAGAGATTTCTTGGAAATACGATAATTCATCGGTGAACAGAACGGTTAATGGTACAACTAGAAATAAATAGCGCAATTTTCATCTTTAAAATATTTTAAGATCTAAAACATGATCATCTTTTACATTTTTTAAAGTTTAAAATTGATTAAAAGTATAAAATTTGAACTGCATTTTAAGCTATTTTCTCCTCAGATTGAAAATACAATGTTATAGAGTATTTTTATAGATGTTATCAGATTTGTATAATAATTTTTTGATTTATTTTTAAATTAATTTCAAAATTTTACACGTGCTCACTATACAGAAATTTCATTTTGTAAGTCGTGACATCTCAAAATGACAATTATTTTATTGGTTGTTTGAAACTAAATCATGAAAGAAAACAGAAGCAATCAGTAATATTAAAATTGTTAATATTAAAATTATTTCACCACCATATGTGTTGAATTTTAATAGTTTGATTAAAATTTTAGTCAACCACTTTACTAAGAAAATGTTTTTATTTATTTCTTAGATGTTTAAAGAATGTTTTACTCTCTCTTTAGATGGATGGTACTTACATTCTGATAGTGAAGCAGACAGTACAGACTTAGTTAATTCTGGTTCCATGCTAATTTCTCTGAAAAAAAAAATTGATTCAATTTTTAATTTATTCATTACATTTTACAGGGTGACTTTTAAATAACTGAAATAACTCTTGCAAGTAGCATTACAAACCTTTTTTATTGAAAAGAACATGGAAAAGGAATTTAATGGACAAGGTTTTCAAAGTGATAACCTTCAGAGGTGATGCAGTTACAAACTCTTAGTTGCAATTTCTTTTTTAAAGCTTGCAAATGAGTCAGTTATGCACCTTTTTGAGGCTGATAAGATCTGACGGCTTCTTCTTGTAAATCAAATTTTTCATACGACCCGAAATATAGTAATCACCCAAATATAGTATATAAATAGATTTATATCTGGTCAATAAGATGGCCAATGCAAAGCACTAGGATAACTGTTTGGGTATTGATAAACAGCAACTCGGGTTCCAAACTCGCTGTTAATTATGTCAACTGCTTATTCTATGAGGAGCGGCACCGTCCTGCGTCACCAGTTTTCATACCGAGATTACAAATTTGGAAAAAACGACTGTCTCAGTAGCAAAAATGTTACATTTTTACTATACAAATATCAATTTTTAATAATAAAAAACACGATCTACATATTAAATATGACACTTTAGAAACATTTTCAAAAAGTTTTGAAAGTGACGCGGGCCCTGTCTTATTGCAAGCATTTGTAGCACCGTCTAATCAGACTCTGAGAAGTTATTTCAATTAAAAGTTATATGTTAATTAAAAGTCACAAAAAACTACATTCTAAATGTTTAATGATAGTAAAATTACAATTTATTTAAAAAACCCTATTATTGAAAAATTGAATATTTATAGGTTTATATTTTAATTAAAATGCTCAATTTTTTTTCTATTTCTATTCTTATTTGATAATGGGAATGAAGAAATCTAGTAGTTCTTTTAAAATATCAACTTTGAACCAAATATTTTATGTGGATTTTATTTATGTGGGATTGTTAATTTATCATAAAATAATGTCATCTTTTGATTAGTGTCTTAGAACTGCAGTGTAATGCAAGATACTTCATAACATTGTGAGCACGCATACTATTCTAATTTTTAAAAATAATTTAATAGTTATTATTTCAGAAGAAGTTTTTCGGCAACAAGATTATAGCAACATAAAGCATTAAATTATTTTCTAGTAATATATTAGCTCCAAAATAAATTTATATTTGTGTACAGAAGTTTCCTTTAACATATGTTCAGTTAGAGATATTTAATTAACTGTTACTTTGAATGTTGAAAATTAAAAATTCTAATTCCGAATTAAAATTTAAGAAAATCTTAAATTATTTCATATAATTTCAAAAGAATAATTTTAAAATAATTATTAAAAAAATAGTTATTAGTCTTTATACCTAAATGGAGTTGAATGTATTTTTGAAGTATTCTTGTTTTTTAAAAATGTGTTTAATTAAATAACTGTATTATACAAAGTTTCGCATATTAATAGGAAATATTACGTAATTTTCAAATTTTTTATACTTACCCTGAAAAATTAAACCACATCCTTTTTATTTCCAACTTCGATTTCAATGAAAGACAATTCAACGGATCCGACCCAACCTTGACTGCTATTGAGATGAAAAGGCTCTGACATATTTCCTGTTGCTTCAAATTGTTCGCCTAAAAATTTTAAACAATTAATTTAACAATCAACAAATTTGTAAATACAAATAAAACAATTTAAATACAATAAAAAATTTTAAACAATTAATTTAATAATCAACAAATTTGTAAATACAAATAAAATTGTTTAGTTGAGAAAGTCTTGATGTTCATGTCTAATTAGATATCTAATTGGACATGGAATATATACAGACATAGAATATACAGGGTGGTTATAATTAAAGTCCTACTTTCAAAATGCTGTCAAAAAAAAGAGCCACTTGTCACAATGAGTTCCAATTTGAAGTGAAGATACCTAAAGAAGGAGGAAGTGGTACGGCATCAAAAAAGTTCCAAAGTGTATAAAATAGATGGCGCTGTAAGCGGCATAAAGAAATTCGGCTGTCAGTGATATTTTGATTCGAAATGAGAACTTATTTGGCATGAGTTGCGCATTAGACCAACTGTAGTGTTCAATGTGCTTGATTGTTTCGGTGTTTTGACGGAAAAAATTAATTCCAAGTCATTCAACAGTTAGAGGAAAGCCCATCCACCACGGCAAGGTCATACCCAATTGGATGGAAAAATCGGTGGAACTTTTTTTTTTTTTTTTTTTTTTTTGATGCCATACAGTCTCCCCTTTTTTCAAGTATCTTGTATCAAATATCAAATAACTCATTGTGACGAGTGGTTCTTTTTTACAGCATTTTGAAAGTGTGACTTTAATTATAAACACCCTGTATATACCTAATTAGACATGGAATATATATATCTAATTAGACATGACAATATGAAATTAAATATCTAATTATATATAGCAATGCATAATTTGATATTGCCATGTCTAGTTAAATATGTATCTAATTAGATCTTATTAGTTTAATTCTTCTTCATGTCTTCATAAACCAGTAAGGAACATATGCAGATATTTATTTTATTCCTTTTCATCAAAAGGTTCGAGATAAAAAAAAAAAAATTAAAAACTTCGAAATAAAAGATGCCAGAAAGCTTGAAGTAAAATAGATTGTTCAAATTCATGGTAGAATTTTTAGATGATATTTAAAACATTCTGCCCTTTTTATTTTATATTCAATTAAAAAAAAAAAGCGAATTACTGCTGTCCTTGCATAGAATTAGAATGCATAAATATTTGAAAATATAATAAGCATTTCTTTCGTTATTCATAAATCTTTCCTTCCCATATATATTTTACTAATATTCCTATAACAATTTACTTATAGTTTTCAGTTTCTCATTGGTGATTCTACCAATAATGTTCAATTGACTTATAGTATAAATCACTTATTTCTCCCTTGTTCACAATAGAATTTTATTTTTCAATACTTTTAATTTCTCCACAAGCGAAATTTTTTAAGATTCTGGAATTACTTTAATTACAACATCCATGAATTAATACAATGCATATACCATGTTTATATTTATAAGGTCATATAAATATAAATGGGAGCATATATTGTCCATGTACATTTATTGAAGTACAGGAGAATTTAGATATCGTTTTAGAAACCCTGACCACAGCTCAGTATTCCGCTCAGAATTAACTGCTATAAGCGAAGCTCTGAGCATAGCTTTAGACTTTAAAGTACCTGATGCTTGGATTCTGACTGATAGTAAAAGCTCAATACAGTATTTGAAGGATTAGCCAAGCATCCTGGACAAATTGGGGCAGGATATTGTTTTTAAACTAGGACCAGATCAGATCAGTGTGCTTGCAGTGGATTCCCTCCCATGTGGGCATCTACGGAAATGAAATTGCTGATCTGCTCGCTAGGGAAGGTTGCGAACTTCCCAAAGCTTCTTCTTCCAATCCGTTAACTTCAGAGCTTCATTCCATGACTTTAGCCAGAGTGAATACCGCTTGGAGGTCGCCGCCACCAATTCATGCAAGGTACGCCGCTAAATATCCTGGTATGTCCTTGCAGTGCTCCTGTCCTAGAACTGCTCAAACGGCTTTAGCTAGACTAAGGACTGGCCACACTAAGAGTTTGACCTTCAATGGAGACGAGAAGACACTTTGTCATTGTTCGGCCATCGCGTCTCCCTCTCATCTCATTGATTGTATGGGGGCCTCTGTGAGGCAACTGTTGAATGAGGGGAGCACCGTTTACGATCTATTAATGCAGCACGATCTACTGGACTTGGTTTAGGATTCTAAATCAAGGATAAGCAACAACAACAACATTTATTAAATATTGATATTTATAGAGACGTTTATATTTGTTGGCAAAAACTTTTCTTGGAAAGAAAAAGAAAGCATTTGATATTGGGGGATATTGGCGCTTATTGGGGATTGACATTAGGGCTTATTTTGGGCTTTATGTATGTGTGTAGAAATAAAAATAATTTTTACCTGCAGAGAAATTCGCTTTAAAAGAGCGCTGCTCGTTTTCTGCAGTGATGGGCTCCATACTGAGATCCAATTCTTTAAGGTATTTCATAGCACCATCTGCATCAACTATGTACCCAAGCTGGATACTAATAATTCAAAAAAACAAACTCTCATACATTGGTTATTCTGTTTGTATACATTTACTATAACCATTCGGTTTGAATTTCACATTACAATAATATTTATTAATTAATACTCACAGAGATTAATTTTATTTGCATTTATTTTTCATATTACTGGTACATTAATTATAAATTTCTTTCGTTGTTTTTTTTCCTTTAAAAATATTTTTTTTTTATTCTTAATGATGTTTAAAGATTGTTGAATATTTTTCATTTCATTTTATTCCCTGTTAAAGTTATCCTGAAAAAAATCCAAACTAAAATTATCTATCCAATTACTTTTCCAATAGTTAAAAGATCATTAATTTATAATTACTAATGCTGCTTTTAACCCTCTAAAATGAAGGATTCATAAGACTTATTTAAAACGAATTAATGAATTTTAAAGAAATGTAAGGATTTGTTGTTGTTTTTTTCAAAGATATATCGATAATTTTCTACTCCTTTCTTTTTATTTCCTTAATACACACATAATCGTAATATTATAATCGGCATACTAAAAGACTATTTAAAATGCAGAGGAAATTATGTACATTTTAAAATTTAAAACTACGAATAAAATGCTTAGTTAAAATCTTTGAACAACCTTGTTTTTAGTTAAATCTTCTAAAATGTAACATTTGCTATTTAGAAAACAGTCTATTATATATTTCCTTCATATTATTTTTTCTATTGTAATACATTTTGATCTAAAACAAACCAAATATAGAATATATTATTATTTAGGCATAATATTTTAACATTTTATTTATAAAATAGATGTAAAATGATCATTAATAAAAGAAATGGATATTTGGAATTTTTTTAATGGTAAATTATAATTTATTATAATTGCGTTGAAGAAAAGAAAAGAAACTAGTTTATTTAATGTATTTTGAATTTAAAAAATTGTAACTTACTTATTAAATATATATGGCACTGATACATCGGATAAATGAAAATTTAGCCCCTTCTAAAGAAAGAAAAAAATTAGTACATTTTAAATATACACTTTATATTAGTAGATTTAGATATTGCACAAGCACTTACAAGAGGAATATTTCCCAAAACAGTTGTAAATCTACAACCAGATATACTTGTTTTCTTTCCTGTAAAAAAAAATTAATAATAATGAAATATTTTTAAAATAATACTTACAGATATTGAAAATCCAATATTTATTTCAAAATAAATCTCTCACCCAGATAACGAATTTTTTCTCCATATAGGTACAATTCATGATCAGATCCATCATTTACTGAAACGGTTCCTGTTACAGTTCCCGACTGCGCATAAAATTCAATGCTTCCGTAAGTCTGGAAAAGAAAAACATGAGCCTCATTGAATATTCCCAAATATTCAACTGTATGGCGAATACAAAATTATAACAATCTTTTAAGTTTTGATAATTCACTGTATCCTAAGCATGCTATGGCTTAAATCGTGAATTTAGCATTTTAAAAACCAGAAACTTCCTAACTCGGTTTTATGGACTATAAATTATGTGTCCTTAGCTATATTAATTTATCATTTAGTCGTGTGTCATTTAATATTCATAATCACATCAAAATCTAAACAAATATATTAGTAAACAGTGACTCCGCAACATTATCAAGGTAACAGATCTTTTAAAACTCTGGCGTATCCTCCAACCATTGAAATCGCCTGATGGCCGCGTGAGAAGCGCTCAATTCCACAGATTTCGGGTTAGAATCCCGGAGATGCCAATGTTTGTAATGGTTTAGAATCCACTTTAATTTGGAATCCATCGGTCTAAATGAGAACGTAGGGCGCAGGATTGACAACCCTACCCCGTAAAAAGAAAAATATATCCTCTCTCAATGTCAAAAATCCAGTAGGCAAACGGTTTCGGCCCTCCATGGGCTGTTGCACCATTGAAAAAGATGAGGAAGAATAATTTTAGAATTCACAAAGAAAATCCAACGTAATTTGTCTTTTGCCTCAAAATAGAAATGAATCAGAAGAGATAACTTTAGAAGATTTCATCAAAAATATAAAAAGTTTCATAGCTGATATAAAATTGCATTTGAAATTCATACTCTAAAAAGGTACAGTACAAAAAGGAGCAATTATAAGATTCAAATGCGTTGAAATTCACCATAGGACTTACTCTTTAAAAGGTGGAATAACTGATCCCTTCCATTTTGATTTTGCTAAAGCATCAGCAAATCCTTCAGGATTAGTGTCTAAAGTATAATCATATACGTCTGATGATGCTTTCCATCTAAAATGGAAAAAGCGATAAAATAAATAAACTTATTTTTTATTCAATGTTTTAGTACTTAAATTTGAAAAAGAATTTTTTTTTAGTGAATGTAAACATCAAATAAACACCTTAAATATGTGCCTTTATTCATAATAAATGCAATAAAGTTTAAAATGTCTTAATTGTTTAATAAAAATTTATCTAGAATTAGATAATTTTTAAAGGTTATTATTAGCAAAGGAAAATAGTAAAAAAATTATAGAAACAAAATAAAAATCAGTGGTGTAAAATTTCACAATAACTGTAATGACTTGTTTCAATGAAATTATAAAATTTAAATAAGACGCTAAAAGTTAAATTTTGTAAAAATTTACTTATGATTTTATACTAAATTTAATAATTATTTATCAGTTATTTTGTATAAGTTTTAAGGTATAATTTAATTTGATTTTCCAGTACGATTAAATAAATGCTCACTATTTAAGTAGTATTATTTAAACCTATATTGTCCCTGAAAATAAACAATATTAGGTATAGTGATTCCCATTAAATTTTGTAAAATATTTGGACTACTTTAGTAGTATAGATTTCATTAAAAAATAGCAAACTAGAAATAGAACAATACTTACAAGAACACAAATTTGACAAATAGTGAATCTCCAGATTCTTGGCCATTTTCAGATATTTCTCTGCAAAATTTAAAAATTGTGCATGTTAAAAGAAGGAAAGATGCATAACTCATTGTAATAAATGAAAACTTTCTATTAAAAATCAATTTACTTCAGCATTCCACAAAAAAAAAAATATCCTCCATTTTCTCATAGGAGACAAATAATGCATCTGCAGTTTATCGCAGGAAAAGATTTCACTGTTGCCATAGAACGATTGCTGGTATTCTGCTGTCTTCGACAGATAATAGGTTTTGCCATTGTCTAACTTGAGGTAGATCCAAGCATCTGATATTCGGTTGCAGCCTCTTGCAATGCGAATCAATAGGCATTCTGATTTGGAATTCGTCCCATAGAAAACGACTTCATCAACACCCTTATGCAGATAAAAACATGGAAAATATGTTTAAAAAATACTATTTATATATAATGAATATATCTGAGAAATAAAATTGTACTTACAAAAAAATGTCATGAAAATGTTACTTTTTATGTATTTACTACTGTGCCCAAAAGTAAGATCCATTATTTTTTTTTTCAAAAACTCTTTATTTATTCTTTCAAATTTATTTCATCGCTTTCAAAGTAAACCCTCTCCGGACACAATGCACTTATGCCAACTTTTTTTCAGTCTTCAATGAATACTGAAAAGTCATCGACAGGGATGTCCTTCGAAGCGCGCGGCGATTCACGTTGAATCTCTTCAATCGACTAAAACGGTGTCCCCGGAGTGACCTTTTGAGTTTAGGGAATAGCCAGAAGTCTTGTGAATACGGTGGTTGTGGAACGATATGGGTTTCATTTTTGGTGAAAAAGTCACGAAAAATCATTGCAGTGTGCGTCAGTGGCGCATTCAGTGTTTTCGGTACCAATCGAGATTTGACGCGTTTGAGGCCCAAAATGGAATAGATCGATCCCTTTGAAATTCCAATATCATCAACAAGGTCTCTAATTGTAAATCGATGGTTTGCAAGCACCAAATCTTTAATTTTTGGACGTGAGCCTCTTCGGTTGAGGTGGATGGTCGACCAGAGGCTCTTCGTCTTCGTTCTCTTTGAAATGTTTATACCACTTCTAAACATTTATTTCCGATATAGGAATGCTCATCGAATACCTTCTGCAACATTCCATAAGCCCCGGGAATTTTAAATTGAAAATTGGTCTTACTTTTTGGACACAATAGTACATTTGGTTTGTAAAAAGAGTTGCAAAAAATTAAGTCCATATAATATGTATGAAAAAGGAAAAATCAGTTTTATTTTGGAAATTGTTGTTCATCTTACAAATAAATTATCTGACAATCATCAAAATATGTCAGACACTTTAGGATTTACTTCAAACATTTACACATATTCCTTATTCCGTGGCATGCATTTTCAAAAGAGTGCAAGATATTTTCTACGTGTTTAGATTGTAATTTTTCTAAACATATCGAATTTAATATCTATTAAAAATGAAAAATGAGCCAGAACATACAAAATAAGAATAAACCTAATAAATGCCTCTTTGTGACATTAAAAAATTTAGTGATGCAATGAAACATAACTACTTTTAAAATAAAGTACAAACTTCTTGTAAATGTTGTTCTGGACAAGGTGATTCTAGATCTTTTCTCCACTTGTGGTACAACGAAACCTAATTTGACAGGACCTCCTACAGCATTGATGTCGTAAAGATCGAATCTGCTTTGATGACATGCATTGTAAATTCGTATCACAGTCTTTGCTATGTACCATTTTATTCAATAGATGAACTCTACGAAAATAATATGCATGAAATAAAATTATAAATCTTAATGCATGTTAAATTATTGAAACAAATGAAAAAAAAAGTTCTTACAATCTTATAAAAAAATCCATTTTTCCGAGTTCATTTTTGATGTTTTCATTAAAAAAATACTGACGCATCTATGCATTATGCATCGGAAAAGATATCTAGACTACAGTGAAAGTAAAGCCACATAAATCTTAGAGCAAGAGTCTTAGGATAAACTCTGTTTCAGGTAAAACAGAAAATAAATATTTAACAACATTTAATATTTATGTTAAGTATGAAAAGTTTGTCCAGTTTATAATACCTTATCATTAAAATATGCAAAATCATCGTACTATCTTTTTTTTGTTTTTTATCCCTTTTTTTTTTATAGAATTTAAAAAAAAAAGTCAAAAAAATATTAATCATTAAAATAAGAGTGCGAGAATGAGCGCTCTAAGAACGGTTACAGTCAGGAAAAATAATTTTACGTGTGTGACAATTTTCATAATTTTATTGTTTGAAGCAAATCAAATCCCTTTTGAAATTATTTTATAGAAAACTAGACTAATCGTGTGCCGTTGCATAATTTTGGTGGATTTAAGTTACGCAATAGAATGAAAAGGGAATCAATTTCCAGACGAAGATTGTGTGGCGGCATTCCTGGTATATTCAGAGAATTTAAAAATTCAATCGGAAAATTGACGATCTGGTTTTCATCAGCAATGGTGTCGATTGACTTAAAAGTTATCAGATTTTTTTTTTTTTTGTTTTTGTTCCAACGCAGCTGGCAACCACTCAGACAATTGTCTTTGATGCCTTAAGGCTAGCGCTGCACAAACGTTACTCACTTAGCACTACCCAGGAGGTGCGTGCAGCTTGAAGATAAGCCACGAACGCGGAGTAACAATATCCCCGCAACGCTCTACGATCCCTGTTAGACCGGGGCCTACTGTTTAAAGTGGATTCCGAACCACTACAAACATCCATGGCACCTCCCAGGACTCGAACCCGAAACCTGTGGTACCGAGCGCCAGAGCCACTTGGCCATTCAGGCCCCAAAAGTCATCATATTGCCTGGAAATAAATTTTGTATTTCACAGTTAATTTCATCAACATCAAAATTTTTTCTGTCAAAAATTGCACGATTACTGAGCCAATTATGGTCTAAGTGATTATTAAGAATATCCGGAAATACACTCTCAATTAGTTCATTTTTGAATGAACATCAGAGCAGAAATTGTCTGGCAATTGGATACATTGCGTATTTTAATGGTCTGATTATACCGTTTCCAATATCCAGTAATTGATTTGAAAATACTTGTTCCAATGGATCATTATGTAATTGTACTCGCATATTTATGGTCAATCGAAGTGTTTCAACGTTTTCCATAAAAATGATTGTTTCAAACATGCGTTAATCTCATCAGCGAACGAGGAATGACAGGTAATGTCTGCGGAAATCACCAGATAGTAGTAAAACAGCACCACCGAAGAGTCGATTATTGCCGTTTAAATCTTGCTTAGTTCTGTGAAATGCCTCAAAGGAATGTTTATGACTCATAGTACACTCATCCCAGACAATAATTGAACTTTTTGCAACCCTACAGCCATTCCTTTTTTTTTTTTTTTTTTTTTTTTTTTTTTTTTTTTTTTTTTTTTTTACACATTGCGTTTGGTTACTGTGATTGTCTAATGGCAGCTTCAATGCTGAATGCGCATTGAAAAATACAATACAATTAAAATAAAATCGGGATACAATAATAAATGACTTAAAAAAATTCACAATAAAATACAAATGCAAACGATCGTTTAATATTATACACTAAGTCTTATTGTGCATTCATTTTTTTAATATAAATTGTAATAACTTACGAACAAAATTATTACATTTCTTAGAAAACTATATATTGATAATCAAATCAGGTAATACTTACATACGTTTGATTTATTTCTCATAAAAATAATGTAAATTTCATACAATATAATTTTCACAAAATTTGAAGCAGTACATAAAACAATAATATTCAGAACATGAGAATTTTACGGTTATGTAGTACAGGCATCGAGACATGGCGCCATCTAACTTACCTTTTATTGTGGTATGTCTTTCGTCTGTGGTGGAAACAAACTTTTTATTCCAACCATGAAATCATAAAAAAATTTTGCGGATGTCAAATTTGGGCTGTCGCGTTAATAACGCTTTTAAATTGTAACGTTAACTAACATTCTAAAAAGCTAAAGCTTGAAATATTCCGTGCGAATTCTAATTACGGTTGCCACAAAATCCTAACTCCTCTTTAAAAAGGAAATCAATTATTTAAGAATAAAAATAAGTTATTAATAAATTAAAAATCGTTTTTCTTGTTTGTTCCTTATTTTCATGAGTGGCAACATGATAAAAGTGTTTTGTTCTGTATCAGCGACAGACGTATGTTATAAGAATATGCTCAAGAATAATCAATAATTTATCGGAATAATTTAAAAAGAATATATATTTCTGTTCTTAATTAATTCAAATAAGAATTCTGCAACTGATTATTGAAATAGCAATAAAATAGTCATTATATTGTTCGGGAAATGAAGCTACAATTCCTCTAATTACAATATTGCAACCCTAAAGAAATTGGCGAAATATTCAGGGTTGCAAGATTGGCGACTGCTTCAGGGGTAGATTTTAACCGATTTTGCATTTTAAATAAAAAAAAAAAGCCTATCGCTCAATTGGAACAAAACGCACAGTTAAAAAAAAAAAAAAAAAGTTAAAATCGGATTGTTAGTTTCGAGTTCATCCCGACCAAACATCGTGACACACGGAATTATATATAATAGATTTAACTGACTTTTATTCTGCGGTAATCCCTTAATTAATTACATAAAATTCGGTAGAAGACAACCAATTTAAAAACTCTTTTTTTTCCACTAATTGTGTCTTGATTCATTTAAAAGTCGGTAATAATATTTATACTATAGGACTGAGTAACCCCTCAAAAACTCCGATCTTCAATTCGAGTTGGAGAAATAGTAGAATATTGAGTAATTAAATTTTTCTTATTTTATGGAATGTTAAAGAAGAGCACTGCTATTATTTGTTTGAAAGTCAAATGATGGAAAAAAATGAACAAATGGAGTTCAATAAAATATAATATGATTGAAAAAAATAATAAATATTGTTGACCAAAAGCTTCTAAGTTAAAAATTCATACGGTATGGTGCCTTTTTACAAACACAGCATCATTCTTAGAAATGTAGAGTCACGGAGCCATGTCAGGCTTCTACATACTGGTGCTCCATCACAACAGAAGCTGTCCTCTCCCCGTTTTCTCTTATCATAAGACAACACGAGTTCTTGGACTTGTTCTGGATGTCTACCAAGTGGGATATGGAAAAAAATCATTTCGTTATGAGTGCTTAATTTCTTCATTTGCAGCGTTTTTGCTTAATGTTTTTCACCTTTGTCTATATTACATTATACAACGCGTATACTTAATAAAACAAAGAAAAAATTAAAAGTATGCTATTCAATTTAATAAAATTGAATAGTATGAACATAAAGTTGTTGTTTTTTCAGAATTTTTTTTTTTTTTTTCTTATTGCAAATGAAGATTAGAGTCAAGTATTGCATCAATGTTAGTTTTTAACATTAAGATCACAAGTATAAAGCAAACATCAAATAGAAAAACTATAAAACTGATAATCAATAAATTTTACTCGTAAATATATCTTCAATAAACAAATGAGAGAATTCAGAATTTATAATAACAGAAACTTATACTACAAGTAAATATATTAAAAGTTAATTCGTGTTACGTACATCATTACACTGTGAAATATCAGTACGATTAGTTCATCAAAACACTTGTTTTGGAATATAGAATTCAATAAATCTCGGATTAATTAAGCCTGATAAAACTTCTGATATAGGAGAGCACAGCTTGTAGTTCGGCTAGAGATTCCCTACGGCAATTCCTGTGTTTACATTAGAACAACCAGACGAAGATATTTTTACCCATAAAAATCTTAAATTATTGAGTCTGAGGGAAAAGAACACCCTAGATACTGCTTTTAAGACTTGTCTGTTCTTAGAAATTAATACGGTAACAAAGACCAACGAACAGCGCCGAAATAGTGGTTTAATAGTAAAATTAATAAAAAATGCTGCTTGTTCATAGGCTAACATTTCAAACAGTAAATGCATTTACATTAGATAAGCATTTTCCTTCATTCTGAATCAAATTTCGCTCAAATCGCCGCATGGAGATTCAATAATATTATAAGTTTGCCAGCTAAATCTTCTTTATTTATTTTTTTGTAAAATTTGCAAATGTGTCATGGAGGCATGCATAAGGGATTTAGAACAAAATTTTAATGCAGCTGGCAATACAGAGACTATGCCATAAGCAAAGATTGCATCGCTGTTACTCATTCAGCACTAGCCAGGGGACACATGTAGCTTGAGGATAGGCTACATGGAACGCAGAGTAAAAACTACCCCCTACTCTACGATTCAATTAGGACCGGAACCTACGGCTTAAAGTGGATTCCGAACCACTACAAACATCCATGGCAACCGCCTGGACTCAAACCTGAAAAACTCTGTAGTACCGAGTGGCAGAGAGCTAGCCACTGACCATTCAGGCCCCTAGAACAAATTCTATTTTAGTGTATATATATTTATTTTTGAGAACTATATCTACATGTCTTCAGTAAGCCATGCCAGGATTAGTTTTTTTTTTTTTTTTTTTTTTTACAGAGTTTAAGTTCACAGAAGCATAAATCCCCATGGCTAATTTCAGTGAGGCGCAGATATTTAATGTATCTATCTATAGAAAAATGGATTCCATAGCAAATGATGATTTCTGATTTCACTACTTTAACATATTCCATATTTTAAAAGTCAATTTCTTTGTTGAAAAAAAGTTTTAGCTACTATTAGAATAATTTAAGTCATAGGTGCTTTATAACAGACTTTTCTGTCATTTTGTTCCACATAATATCCGACAATTATCTCCCGGCACAGAATGTAAAGTCTTTGCCTTCCGCGAAGACTTTATTTATAACTGCTCCAAATTTAAAAGATACCTTGGAAATCCTGCACACGATAATCCGACTGTCAGACCACTTGCTGACATAATCTTCATCGAATCATCTTGTTTTGAAACAATGATTGCAAAGTACGCAATGATCAAATTGAAATTATGGCACTTTTACAAGATAGTGGGCTCTTATTGCTATTTCCTCAACATTGATGAACTTCGCGTTTCATTTACGTATGCCACGAATAACCTTACGAGGAGAGTGTGGAGAAATTCTCTTCCGTAAGGAATAACTCCCTTCATTTTGTATGTCGTATGGAAGAAAAACCTGACAACTCAGAGTTTTAGACAAAGTTACCACAATAACCATCAAGTATCTTTATTTCTGAAAGGAGTGATTACAACGGATTCGAACTACCGCATGATGGCCGTGCATACCATTGAGCCATGAGTTGGGCTCAGTGGTAGTAAGTCCTACCTAGTGCTGAATTTTATTACCTTTTTATTTTCGACATTAGAAATCTCATGTTTGATGTAGTATGCTAAGGACAATTCCTAAATGTCGTTGAGAAAAAGTGTTACTTTCTTGTATGAGTTTTTGATAGTTGTCTCACATTTGAGTTGTGAAAATGAGATTATTATGCCTGAACCTAAACTACTACGTCGGATGTAGGAAAATCAAGAACCAGGCAATTCGAGGTGAATATGTAATTCCGATTGCCTCCGACTAATTTGTAATTCCGATTGCCTGACTAATTTGTAATTCGATTGCCTCCGTGACTATGTAATTCGACTCTAGCATTTTTTTTTTAACAACACATAGCTATCAAAATCTGCAATTTCTTTTGTAGCTAATATTCACCAGTAAATTTGCAGTTTATTTAATTTTTCATTGTCCAAAAGTAAATAAATAAATAAAATATTTCGTTTTATTGCTTAAAATAGTTATTTCTAATTTCAGCATTTTAAAGCTTTTTAGATAACATATAAAAATTTTATCAGCAAATACTGTTACCATCTTCGAATTACTAACTACTTTTAAATAAATAGAAATTTACCAAAATTGTTTTAATATATTTTATTCAAACTTTTCGAAGGAAATTCAAGTTAATTATTATTTGATTTTGAAGATTTATTATACTGTTTGCATGTGACTTACATTTTGCTATTTAATAAGTAATAGAACATTCATATTTTTAATAAAATATCTTTCAAAAATAAATCTTAATATAGACAATAATGATCTTAAAAAACACAAAAAGTTTAGCATTTTCTAATTTAATACAAATTAAGAGAAAAGCCTTTTGTTAATAACGAGCCAACTTGAATTCAGGATATCTATTTAGATAATTTATTTATTAATCTGACACTTTTTTTTATTAGTTCTTTATTAATTACACTCTAAATTTTAACCTTTATTTATTAATATAAGAGTCTCCAATCTGCTGGCTATTCATTGCATAAGTTTCAAGAATTCCTTCTTTTCTCCCAATTTTTTTTTTCCAATGCATGAAATGCATCCCTAATATTTTCATTTTTCCATTTTTTATTCTAAAAATACCTCCTCTTCATCCAAATTTTTTCTTGATATATACTTATTACTTGATTGCACGTTTTACTAAAAAAAATACTGCTTTTCCTCTTTAAACTTTTTTTCTTTGCAAGCCTTCTTGATCTTCTTTTTACTAATTATTAAATAGTGTTTCAGTGGCATTTTTCGCTGCATAGGCACACTTGTAGGAAATGTCCACGGTATTGCAGGAATCAATTAGCAATTTTATAGGATAACTAAAACCTTTATCGATTTTAGAATAGCATTCAACAAGATTTCAGTGGTTATTGCAAGAAAATTCAAATATACTTGGTAATCTTCCAACAGACATTTTCTAACATGAATATTAGTTAAAAGAATTATAAATGAAAGCCATACAAATTACTTTTACTCACGAAATAGAACTAAATACTAAAATGTTTATAAAATAAGTAATTCAATATCATGTATCAAATTCTTCATTACATTAACCTACATACTTATACTTTTCATTACATTGTCGTATATAAATAAAATTAATATAATAAATTATTCTAGAGATGCAAACACCGTGCGGTAGTGACCTTCAAAAGTCTGCATATCTAATCTAAACTGTAAAGATTTTAAAAATTTTCAACGCCCCACAATACATGAAAATCTAATGAAATGATTGGAAAATGTTATCCGAGATTCTTTCACATACACTGAGCATGCCAAGTGGAAAAATCGTTACTGTTACAGGTGTTGTCTATACTTTGAAATGACAGAGACGAATTTTGTACTATCATAACGAAAAACATGCAAGACTCTCCCCAAATTTTCTAAGCAAAAAGTTTTTATATCAAAATTTATGTATTTTTTTTTTTTCATTTATTAGATCTTTATTATATTAACTTATTAAATCTTTTATTATATGTTTTTTGTTACATTGTCTTTATATCAATAAATTTAATATACAATAGATCATTTATGCGATGAAGACACAATGTTGTCATGGCCTTTAAAAGTCTGAGTATCTCTAATCTAAATAGGTTTTTCTGTTTTATATTTTCAACGCCCCACAATACATGTAAATCCACTGAAAAAAATTTTTAATTGCAAGAAGCTACAAATTTTGAAACGCACTTTTTATGTTTTAAATACATGCTTATCAAAAAAGGAAGAAAGAAAATAGATGTGTTTTACACTTACCTAATGGTGCATTGAAAAGTGTTGCTACAAATGAAACGATCATGTCTGAACCAAAACTGATGCAAAATGATAGCACTCAGCGGGACTCTTAAATTAACGCTACCAGATAAGTTACACAATAGCCAGAAATGCAACACAGAAATAAGAATAACAAAAAAGAAATGTAAAAACGATTAAACTTGTGTTTCCATAACATTTATCGAAAGGAAATCAAATGCTGATAACACTAAACAGATTAAAATCGAGTTCCATTTTTAGTTTTTTTTTTTAAAGAAGAACGGATATTCTGAAAAGCAATTTTTTTTCTCACTTAAATTGAAACAAACATACAAAAACGCGTATGTCTTTATCGTCAAGATAAAAATGTATTGAGGATAAACAAAATGGCTACTTCGAGACAAAAAAAAAAAACCACGCCAAAGAATCGCGCCAGACGACCTTGCGATAAGTTAGATAAATAAAAATCAAGAGTAAACGCTCGGTCATTAGATTGCAACATGTTGGGAGAATTCAATTGACAATTTCTTTTTGTGCGTATGAAATACTAGATGCATTCCAATCAAGGCGGGTTTTCCTATATAGCCAAATAACCAGCCTAGGGCCTCAAGATCAAGAGAGGCCTACATTCAAATTGATAGAAAAATTAGAATTGCGCTTTATTCTAAACAGTAAACACTAAAATAAGGAGAAATTATGAAATAAATTTATCTGAATTGAATTTATTTTAATCTTCAATGTATTGAATATATTAGGATAATTTTTATTGCATATTTTATTTTCGTAGTGAAAGATTTTTTTTTATTATTTGAATTTTGTTTCTTTGCAAATGTTGTGTGTTATGTTTGATGAGTTATTGTTACAAGTAATTTCATAGGGTGCTGAGAATAAATGTCAAAATAAATGTTCTCGACTTTTTCTTTTTTTTTTCATTATCCGTGCCACACTTTTTATAAAGATTAGTACCCATCACAACATGTTTCATTTAACATATTGATATATATCATAGTAATGACGTATTTTATTGACAGATAATAAAATACGTCATTATGTAATTTGCAAACTTAAAAATGGGAGGTGAAAGGACCTCGTAAGTAGAATATCCTAGGGCCTCTTTCATCTAAATCCGGCCCTGATTCCGATCAATGTTTAAAAAAAGTTCAAATGAATGAAACGGGAATTGGAAAATGACTACAAATCGGGATTTTTCTCCTTTGTAATTTAAAGTATACTTGAATATTGAAAAATAATAATAGTTTAAATAATTTCTTTCAACATTAGTTATCGGGTCTTTTTCCATTTAAGATAAGTTATACTTTTTTTTGTAACATTTGTGGGCCTGATGTACCACCTCTAGACATCCCACAATCAGACCTCTGATAGGTGATATGGAGAGGTGCTTTCCGAGGACATTCTAGGAATAACTGCCCCACCCTGCATTTGCGTGTCGTAAAGAAAAACCCGATATTTCCATCATCCAACCCGACTATCGATGCGAAACCCTTTTTACATAGTGGATACACTGTTGCGAATGTTCATTATTTCATAAACAATATCGAAAGATTTCATGAAGTAATTTTAAATTATGTAGACTGAAGATACTTCCACACAAGTAAAAACAAAATCATTATTTAAATAAAGAAAAAAGATCCACAAAAAAAAAAATGAAAAATAAGTCAACATCCTGATGATGATTTATAATTTGCGTTATAAAATTAACATGTTTTTAAATTTTTCGGAATTCAGTCTTTTTAACTGCTATTCTAATGTAGCTGGTAATAAAGAGACAGTTAATATTTATGCCATAATCACGGGCTGTACCGATGTTATACATTTAACACTACGCATGCGGCGTGTAGCTTGAAGATATGCTATGGACGTGAGTCACACTATCCTCACAACGCCTCTACGATCCCATTTGACTGGGACTTTACGGTTTAAAGTGGATTCGAAATAATACAAACATCCATGGCACCGCTGAAACTCGAACCCGAAATTTGTGGTACCGAGCGCTAACCACTCGGCCGTCGGGTTTTTAGTCCCTGAAATTTTTGACATCAAATTTTCTCAACCCAATCCGGACTAAGAACAGTTTTAATATATTGACTTGACTTGACGTGATTTAATATATTGAAAATATATTATTTTAAAATTTGTTGGGAAGAAAAACATTTGATTAAATCGAGATAAAGCAGCGTCTGCGAGCATACATCTCAAAGCACCAAGTCAAGTCAAGTATTCTTTTAATTCCATGCGAAAACAGCGCTCAAATTTTAATCTGACAGAACTAAATTGCAACATTCAAAATTCAAAATCATAGAACTACCCAAAAATTAAGCCAAAAGTAAACGGTTTTCGCCTAAACAATAGCTAGGTCTTCAGAACAATAGAAAGCAACTAAATTCGTGTGGCCTTTACTAGCCACTTTCTTGCAGAAAGTGGTGAGAATGGTAAGTTTTTTATTTGTTTATTATTATATTTGCTTTATGTTTTATAATAATTTTGTTTGGTTTTTTTTTTTTAAATCTGTTCCATTGCTGTTATGTTATGTTTGTATTTCCATTTCTAATACTCTTTTTAAATTCTGTAGTGTTTAAAAAAAAAAAATATTAAAATTTTTTTCTTTTGATTTCTCACTAACAATGCGAAAAAAATTTTTTAATTAAAAGCTTTCTGGGGCTTTTTTCCCCCAGAGATGAAACTTACTTTTTACTAATAGTGCAACAGCTGTCAATTTTATACACGTGTCTCTTGAAGGTTCGATACTAAAAATCATATGGATTTAATACTAGTAGCGCCATCTATGTTTTTCAACCTAATAACGTTTCAGCCCACCTGTTATACATATATATATATATATATCCCAATTTTGTAGAATATCAATTATTTCTCATAAACAAATGATTTTGATACCTTGTTTTATGTTAAATTTCTTGATGATTCAATATTTTTTGTAAATCCGCTATATATATACAGTTTGTTGTCAAGATAGTTAATAAATTCTCAATAATCTTTAAAGATCAGCTTAATAATAAATGCAATATATTAGATGACGGAAATAGGTTAAAAAAGTATAATAAATTTTTAAAAGGTGATTTTGAATGATGAATTATTATGTTGTTCTCTAAACTGCATCACTGTGTAAAATATGGAATTTTAAAACTTCTTGAAATTTCTTTTAAATATTAACTATAATCACACAAAATTGTAATAAAAGTAAAAAGGATCATAAACAACATTTGACAATAATTTTATAATTTTAAATTCATTGGATAATGTTTTTTGATTCAGATATCTTGGTATATCATTCAGCTTATATAAAATTTCAATGCATTTATAGCATAAAATCTACCTTATGTTGCATTACATAGACTTTATTTTAAAATCTACGTCTCATTCTAAGATCTTTCTAGAGAGGTAATCTTTTCGAGACATTTCTTCAGAATAATCTCTTTGAAAGGGTCTAAGAGGAATGTGTTCAGAAAAAAATTTTCTTTTTTTCCCCAAAGTTAAGCGAAGCTTCAGGGGAGTTGCTTCTCCTACTGCTCCGTATCCAATCACCTGTCTACCAGTTAATTTATGACTGTCTTATTTCTTGTGCGGGAACATTGCTTCCTAGTAGCTCTCTTGGTAAACCTATTCATTTTCTCCATCGTGTCTCGACAATGGCAGATTATTATGATGTTTTTATTGATAAATTTACTTCTTTTTAAAAATTAATATTTTGACTAAATTAGTAAATTCATCTATTTATAGTGTAGCTTAAACTTTTTGTATATAAAAAAAATCCGGTTTCCGTCATAAAAAATTGTTTTTATTCAATTCCTTCTATTAGCTCACACTCTCCCTATATATATATATATATATTTATCTTGTTCAAATTTTCAATCGTTCATAAAATACTTTTATTCATCCACTCAAGTTCAAATACAATTTTTTAAAGCTTGTAGTGGATGACACTTAATGCTAATACAGTTTTTTCAAATATTAATTCATTAAATTTAACTAATTAATTTTAGTTTTTTTAGATTTAAGTTGCATATATCTACCAATAGATGGGGCCAGATAAACTTAAAAAAGGAATGAAAATTATTTATAAAGGACTTTCTGGAATATAATGAAAAAAAGTAGGAATTATCTTATTTTTTTATTACTTGTTTACTTTGTTTCAAAATGAAACAAAGTAAAACAAGTTGTTTCAAATGAAACAAAGTTGTTAGTTACAATAAAGCTTTGTTTCAAAATGAAAACAAAGTAAACAAGTAATAAAAAAAAAATTTTAAGTTTTTTAACTTTAAAGTACAATTTAAAATTTTTAAATTAATTCTTAATTTAAAATTTTAACTTTTTTTAAGAATGAATAAAATAAAATAATTTATTCTATTGTGGTTGTCACATGTATTTATATTTATGGGCAACTTGCAACACATTTAGAATGACAATGTTGCATATGCTAAGACATGCAAGTTATTCTTACGCTTCGCTACACTCGTTTGCGTAGGGTTATTGAAAGGAACAATTAGTTATTATACTTTTTTTAAATTTTCACGAAATACCATAGTGTCATTATTGTTATTTAAATTACTAATGCGTAGAAAAAAATTCCTATCTCATCTCTACAACTAAATTTGTTCTCCACGACATTCTACGTCCATGCTTTGCTGCACGTGTTGAATGATGCGTTTGTCAACATATCTAGCAGAAAAAAAAAGTAATTTAAAAAAAAAAAAAAAAATTAAGTCGATTCCTACCTTTTATTTTTCACTATATTGCAGAAAGTCCTTTTTATAAAGTTGAAATTTTCCTCTTGCATCTGGCGCCATCTATTGGTAGATACATACAACTTAAATTGTCCTGCTCCCACTAACCTCACGCTTTGTTTGGTTTTCAAATTGAAGGAAGCTGTAGCAAGGGAACTCTAGATGAAAAATAATTACGAGAGAAGGTTTAAAAAAAAACTTGCCTCTTACTCGCATTTTCTCTATTAATTGTTGGTCCTTTACCTGAAAAGGCTGATATAAAAAAAAAAAATTTTAGCGAATATTGTTATTTTTTAATATTTAAATTTAATTTTTAACTACTCAAAATAAATTTATTCATAAAAATTAATACTCCATTACTTATTATACTGAGGCATTAACCAAAGCAGTATACATTTTAGTTGTGAAATACACAAATTCTAAGCTTAATACACTAATAGCTAAAAATATACATATTATACTAAATATATATAAATAACTAATTAGATTTCATTTTAAATAAATACGAATGCTAAATGAATATGAAATTTTCATAAAATTTGGACATAAATTTTATCCGTGATTTATTCTGTTTTATAATAATAATAATTATAATATAAATATTATTAACATTAATTAAAAAATAAATATTAAAAGCCATTAAAAAGCTTACTTTTTCTAATTTCTTAACTAGATGCACAAATATAAATAGCACGTTTTAATAGCATACACACCGTACCGTTATGACCGGCCTTAGGCTGCTGT
>BPLR01003343.1:0-89786 GCA_021605095.1 Caerostris extrusa
TAATTATTCATCATTGATTTTACATTGGATTTTTAGGTACATGATCTAATTTTAAAAAATAACAACCGCTGTATCATAAGCGTTTCTCTTTATTCATGCCTATCTCTACTTGGCTCTGCTCTTGCCCATCAGCAGATTTGTCACCAATATTATATCTGTTGAAAGAATTATGCCGAAAAGGTTCGGAAAACCCGAGAAATTAAAGTGTGCAAAATTTAATAGGATTAATAGGTAATTTTTGTCCATTTTATTCTAATTTTGCAACTCTTCTTTGGTTTACATTTCATTAAAGAAAAGAGTGGATATTTCTCTTTTCTGTTGACTTAGACTAAATGTACCAAACTCTGTGTTTGCATGATTATCATACAAATCGATCTACATTGTTCAGCCTTCTCTTAAAAGAGAGTAAACAAAAGTTTCCTGAACACTTTCTGGTTGAATGTGATGAAATGAAAAACTTGTTAAGAATTCCAAATCCCAACTACTTTACATGGAAATTCTGTAAGCAATATAAAAGCTTTTCAAGAAACTTGTACAGCATTTTTTCCAAAAGTACTACGTCTTTAAGAATAGCTATATCCCTTCTGGGAATGTAAACAATTTCTCAGTTATTAGTTTTCCTCTGTTCTGAGAATATTTTCGTTCTCTGTTTACTGACTGTCTCAACTATCTGTTTCAATTTAAATGAATTCTTTGAGATGGCCTTTAAACTTTAAACGCAAGTTGGTCTCTTTATAACTGTGGGCCTCGTTTAAATTATCCACTTTTCTATTTTGCACAATTAAAAAGAAACCTCATTTTAAAGCACAATGCATCCAGTAAACGGAAAGCAAATCAATTCAAATGGAACAAAACGAAACTAAAATACTAACAACTAATGAAATAATATTAAATTCTAAACACAAATCTTTACTATTCTTTCATTTGATTTTGTATTGTTATAAATCCCCTTTTATACAATAGCCACAGAGGAAAACTTGTGAGCTAACTCAAAAAAGGCATTTTACAGTGGCAATTGACTTGTTAAACAAGATCCAACTATTTGATCTCCTTTAACTCCTACATGAAATAGCTTCATGTTTTTGTATTTAACATAAAATTTACATTTGCTAGCTAAAAGAACTTGAGAGTTGGTGTTGAAGTTTTGGAGGATAGTACTTCTATTACAATGGAATGATTTCTAAGGAATAAAAAAGAAACACATTTCTTATGTTAAAGTGATATTGGGCTTAATTTGCATTGCGCTAGATAGTTTTTACAAGGCTTTCCCAAACCAAACTAAAATTTTGATTTAAGTTGCTTTTCTAGGATTATGTGGTATTTTGATGCTCCAAGAAGTAGTTTGATCTCTTCTGGAGAAACAACTGTGAGAGGAAAAAGGTATTCATTGCATATTCAGTAGAAAACAAGATGTCAAAAGAACATTTATTGCAACCCACATGCTTATTTTTACAAAGAAATAGCTTACAAACTTTTCAAAAGGCCTAAAAAGTGGCTTATTTTTCTGAATAACTAATAGTTAAAGTTAGCATCTGTACCTGCATTTCTTTTTCTTGTTTTCCGGATTTTCTTGTACCTCAGAAAACCACGAAAACTTAAACTGAATGTAAAAAACTAATGCAATAAATAAATGAAACTTTTACCTTTGCCCTTCTTAGTAGAGTAAATTTTGCCACTTGATATTTTTAACCATTAAAAGGCCAAACCATTAAACCATGAAAGATTATTCATTTTATTTTATCTTAAGAATATATAAATAATAAGGTATTTTAATTTTAATTTAAGTATTTGGCGTATTATTGTTTATAGTCGTAATTAATTAATCTTTTGAAATGTAATGATAATCTATTGTAAATATTTAATTTCTTACAACAATAATCAGAATGCCTTAATGTGATCGGTGAATGGGTAGACTATTCATCATCATGAAATGGAGAGATTATTTTGAAGAATTATTTTTCTCTAATTTAATTATCTCCAAATTATTAAGATATATTTATTTTAAGGGTTACAATTTATGGTATCAATAAAACGCATTACTGCATAAATACATGAGATAGGAATCAGGACTTATATTTATTTAAAATCAGAATTCCTTACTAGTCAAAAACTTATTATTTAACATTTTGAAGTTCATAATAATTTAAATTTGCGAAATTTAAAAATTGAATTAAAATTTTTAATAATCAAATTAAATGAAATTGTTTTTGATACCCATTAATTATTTTAATTAATGGAATTAAAATTTGTGAAGTTCTTAAAAAATTAAATTCATAATAATTAAACATTTTTCCCTCAGTAAAGTTCACTAAAATTTGCTCCCTAAATAAATTAAATTTATATACATTCATTTGCATTTTTTAAAAATGATCTAATTTTTATCTGCAAGAATATATCCCGCCCGTAGTTTGAGAACAATTTATCTATTTGTTAAGGATGAACTCTTAAATTTTCTAAATTCAGATTATATACATAATTAAGAAAATTTCTTGATTGATTGCAGAAAAGTATATTTTTTTACAGTTATGAACTGATAATTTGCGCACTAGCATCGAGCAAAATAATAAAGATGTAATGGTAAATATCCCTCCATAATTTATCTTTTAATTTAATCCATCCATAATTTACATCTTTTATTACAATTTATGATTTAAAGTTGTGTTATATTTATTTCCATAGTCCCAGAAGCGTAGAAATTTCAGAAACCACAGTGAAATCGAAACTAAGCTTGAATTTAAAACCAAAAAAATTAAAATAAAGTTTTTAATATGTCAAAAAAATAAAAGCAGAATTATGAGTAAGATTTTAAAAGAGTTGCATAAAGAATTTATTAATATTTTCAATTTTTTTTGAAGCCAATAAAAAAGAATGAGACATTTTTCGTTACCAAAATTTGTACTTGGAAAGATGTGGTACATTGTTTTTCGAAATAAAACAGCAAGAAGCAATTTAGTCGCCAAATCAAGACTAAACAGCCAAAGCAGATTCCTGGAATTGTGCGCGAACTGATGCGCGAGGCAATGGATGAGTGGAGATCTTAAAAAATAACTAAATATATTTTTCAGAATTATTGATCTCGTAAAAAGGACGAAATTAAAATAATTGGGTTTGACACCTTTTGTGTAATAGAGTTCATTAAATGTAATTGATTAAAATATAAATAAGTGGTTTATCAGAAAACCGCAATTTTTGTGTGATTATTTTTATTTTTCTCTACAAATGAAACAATCTTTGAAGATCGGCATTTTCATTCTGTTTGACAAGAATTTACTGCATGAAGTTTATTTTTACCTTTTGGCTGTTGATTTCAAAATGCTTCTCATTTAAACATTTTGTGGAAGCTATGGCCTAAAACTTCCCATCTCAGCCCCGACTTACAGCGGGCGCGGATTCGAAATCTTTACGCTTTTAGAAATTAAAGTACGCTTTTAGAAATTAAAATTCTTAGTTGATCCACTTTGTTTTCAATTTGATTTAAAGGTAAACGAACAATGCCAATTTTGCTTTGCCTTAAAAGATTGCTAAGCAAAAAGGGTAATTCGTTACTTTTTCTCTCAGGATAAAATGAATTTTCGAGATTAAGAAATATATTAAAGCATTTAAATAAGAAAAAAGTATGGAAGTTAAATATTATATTTGAATTTCGTTTAAAATTAAAAACAATTTACTTTTACAGAATTTTTGTGTATTATATATTATACTAAGTGTTCATAAATGTAATATAACAGGTATTAGTTCATAAAAACTTTATTCAACAGAAAAAGCAATAAAATAAAATATATAAATTTTTAAAGAAATGTTACTACCACCAAAGAATTTTTTAATTACATTACTTGGGAAAATATTTTTATTTTATTTTATTTGAACTTTTTCACTTTATATAAATTTTTGTTTACTTTTTTTTTTTTAATTAGCTGCTGTGTGATATGTTTACTCTAAAAGCTCATTGAAATTTGTGTATTGTAGAATTCGAGGCTTTTTATGAGTAAAAGTAATTCAATTATCCTTAAATTTTGAATTAATATTTTAAAAGAAACTTAAATAATTTTCAAGTAATATTCTGTGTTATTTGCTGAGGTATTTGATTTATAAATTCAAAACTTTTAAAGGTATTTTCAGTTTTTACGAATAATGGCCAATGCATATTATAGTTTAAATTAATTATTGGATTAATAAATAATATTCATCATTTATCGCTAATTTAAGAGTCCTAACTATGCAAATTAATATTAAAGTTGTGATTTTAAATGCACTCAAATAACCCTGCATTAAAGAAAAGAATGAGGTGTTATTAAAGTTTTTATTTTATAACATAATTTCAGTAGAAAATACTAAAAATTATTCTTCCGTATTGTCCGTCAATTTCAAAACAATATTTACACTAAATAGTACAGTGTATGATAGTAATTAGGCAGTTTTGAGTCCCAACATCGGATCAGTCGCATTTGGCAGATCATCATGGATTTATGAATTTTTTTGAGTACATTGCCATTTTTTGAAAAGAAATTTTGAAAGGAATTTTGAAAAAAAAGGAATGATAAATAATTATGTTATTGAAATTATCGGCTACATAATTACTTGACTTGACTTGTATCTTTGAGATTTTGTGTTCGCTAATGCTGCTTTATCTCAATTTATTGAAAGCTATCGAACTACTAATACCAAAGACAAATTTATCGAATAAACTCCGAGAAGTAGTAAAGGGTGTTTTCAACAAGAGTTTTCATTTTAAATTGCGCACTATTTTCATGTGTCCAATTTACAGCTGTCATTCTTTGACATTCAGTGAGTAATATCTATCTTACGGTTGACGAAAATGGAAAGAATTATTGAAATAGTGAAAATTTACTACAAAAAATGAAAGTTTCGTGGAGACACTAAGCAAAATTCGCACTTTTGCAGAAGACCCTCCTTGTCAATTTCTCATTTTGCACAAAGATCTTGGTATGAAGGCTTTCAAAAATCCATCTGACATACAAATTGAAGGTAGCAGACCATGGACAACGCTTTACGTTCGTCGATGGTCGTGCGATTTAACCCTTAAACTTTTTTTTTCGAGGCTATCTTAAAGATTAAGTCTAGTCTAATGCTCCAGCTTGACTGAGGGGGCCTGGTGGTCGAGTGGCTAGCTCTGGCGCTCGGTACCCCAGGTTTCGGGTTCGAGTCCCGGCGGTACCACATGTTTGTAGTGGTTCGGAATCCACTTTAAACTGTAAGTTCCGGTCTGTTTAACCCTCGTGTGCACAAGATGACCATAGACCGATAATCCAAACCAGCACAATTGAACTCGCAAGGACAATGTTGGAGAAATAGGGATACAATTGTAAAAAAAAAAAAAAAAAAATTGTGACGGAAAATATCCTCAAAAAGCATAACTACCTCCAAGAAAAGCCAAAGGACCTTTTGGAAAGTAGTATCGTATTACATTATTAATCACATATTTTGAATTGAAATAAAAATATCACATTTTCCAGAAAATTTATTTTTTAATAAATTAAAATGAAACACTCTTGATGCAACACACTTTTTTACAAAAAATTTAATAAAGTATGTTAAGCCGTTTTGTAACTGGTATATAAACGTAACTGCAGTTCTCATCCGAATAAGATCATAAAAATTATTTCTTGATAAAAATTTACTTGAAGATACATGTTGAATTACACTTGTTGGAGAAAAAAATAGCCATGTAAATTATATTAAAAACAATTATTTATTTCGACCATTCTTAATATACTTTCCTCCATGAAATACAATTATTCAAGCAATACAAGGTGTTTCAGCATCAGGTTTACAAATTTCTGGAGGAACGTACATTTAAACAACTACGAATTACATGGCAATCTGGGTCGAAAGATGCTTTGTAGTAAACTAGGTAGATAGTGTTGTTTACGGGCGCGGGAATTCGAGAGTTTTCTCAGAAACGCATTATTTCCCATAATATCGCAGGAAGTAGTAGGATGGCTTGGAAGATACGAATGTGAAACTGGCGGTATGCATCTGGCTATAAAGGAGATTTGTCTAAGGCAATTGCTGATCTTACAGAAACTTATTTACAAGCAACGTTATCTTCACTGAAGAAGCCCTATTCCCCAACCATAGCCTCTTTGGATGCATCGACCCGGTTATACGGGGACTTGTTTCTAGAGAGCCGTCATAAGTCGTGAACGTGCGATACAGACTCGAACTTACGGTACGAACCAGAGTATGAGAACCCAGGCTATAGCGCATCCTGGCGGGTGTCCGCTGCAGCCTCTGAAAAATTATGAAGACAATGAGCACCCCGTAGTTTACCTTTTTGCTGTTGACAAAGTTACTGTTGTTGCATTGATTAATAAAGGCTTATTCGCGGTGTCTTTTCATTTCTGGTGATTTCTGTTTACAATGCGATGCAAGAAAAAAAAATTTCCGACCAGACATTGCTAACATATGTGATTACAAATTGTCTAGGTGTTCCCTATATCTCCTAAAAGTTTATAAACCTGATGCTGAAACACCCTGCATTTAATTAGGCTCAATTTTTTTAATCAAATAAATTTCTTATGTTTTATATAATGGTATGCGTATTAACAGAAAACAGGATAAAGAAAAAGCCCAGACACTAAGACTTCATAAGTGACTTGTTATGGATTTTGACAACAAGGCTACTAACTTTTACATAACAGACTTGCAAATTTCTAAAACCCTTTGCAGTTATAAAACAGCAGCATGCAATTTACGAATAACTTCAGTTTTCATGAATAATTTAATATTCAATCAAATTCATGGACTCAACTCATTTAGAGATATTTCATTCATTAGAGATATAATTCTTCTTTATTTTAACCTCAGGGACTTAAGAGCGTGAGACCTGAAGAGAGTGATATAATTCTAGCACTTTATTAAAATACATTATAATACGTTTCTTATTCTGGAATGGAATAGTTTGATAGATTGTACGTTAGGTTTCCAAACTTTTGAAGGTACTGGTTCAAAATTCGATAAACAAAGCAAAGAACTATAAGCTTTCGTGTACATGCCAAAGTTGGGCACGATAACTTTGTAGGACAAGAAAGCCTTTCCGTTGGACTCGAATAGGGTGAGCAATTCAGATGCCACTCTTGGTATGTTTGGTCTAAAAGTAGTGTTTCAAAATGTGGATTAAGTGTAGTATCCTCGTCTTCTGGATAATATTAATTTGTTATACATCTCCCCATTCTAGGAATTCCGGAATCCACGTTAAATTGGCAGATCCTGCCTAATTATCTAAAAGTGTGCACAAAGTTACCGTAGAGCGACAAACTAAAGCCGTTCTATTGAGCGACATGATGGTTAATTGGCTAACTTGCTCTGTTCTTTGATACCACAGACTTTAGTTTCAAATCCTGAAGGTGGCATGAATGTCTGTTGGTGGTTTGGAATCATAGTTAAACTGTAGATCCTTGCCTAATTATCCTAAAGTGTGCACAAAGTTACCGTAGAGGCGACAAACTAAAGCCGTTCTAGTGAGCGATTTATGATGGTTGGTGGCCTAACGCTCTGTTCTTTGACACCACAGACTTTTAGTTTCAAATCCTGGTGGCATGAATGTCTGTTAGTGGTTTGGAATCATGGTTAAACTGTAGGTCCCGGTCTACATTATCCTAAAGTGTGCAAAAATAACAATGGAGCGACAAAGCCAAACCATTCTAATGACTTCATTTCAAAATGAAAACAATATTTTCTTATTCTTACTATCTCCCGAAGTATTGGATTCTTTGTACGAGAGTTTAACAAAGGATTTTAAAAAAGTAAACTCTTTTATAAAAAACGAATGTAAAATTATTTTTGAACTAAACTATTAAAGGAGAAAAAAAGTTTATAAAGCCCCTGAAAAATTGTTTTAATCTGATTAAATTAGTATGTCACCTTTTATTACTCGGAAATCGATTTTCTTTTCCTCCCGTAATTACATCATAGAGTAGAAATTGTGATGTTTTCGATAAACTAAATGCGTATCGCTCTTTAAGTGGATTTACCACTCTGTATAAGTACAATCAGCAAAAAGCGCATTTATTATTTTTAGCATTCTCATTGGTCCACCGGGTAAATTAAAAAAAAATTGCATGGTTGTAAGGCTTTTAAATAACTTTCTAACTCCAAGTGAAAGAGAATGATTTATTTTATAAATCAAATGTTGGAGTTATTAAATATATTTACGATACTAATCCCAGATCATGTAATATATATTGATTGCTTATACACACACAGATACTTTCCTATACTTTCCCTCGGTCCATGAATAAAAGCGCTGCCTGATGGCCAATTGCTAAAGCGCTCTGGCCTTTTGGTACCCCAGGCTTCATGTTCGTATCCTGGCGGTGACACGGATGTTTGTTAGGGGTTTTGAAATCCACGTTAAGCTGTAGGTTCAGGTCTAATTAGCCTAAGTGTGCAATAATATGACCGTAGAGCGACAAACCAAACCAGAGTTAAAATAATCGACACACTACATCAACAGTTCATTTATTGTATCATGATGCAATAGAATTTTGAGGGTATTTGGTTTTACTTTTCCTTTAATTTCATAAATAAGGGAAAAGAAAATAAATACACATATGAGAAACAAACTACATTTTGTACTTCATATACGTTTATAAAGAGCAAATTTCAATATACGTATATTTTTTTTTTTTTTTTTTTTTTTTTTTTAAATTATCGCCATTCATATGGTATTTAAGAAAGATTTTACTCTTTTCTTTTATATTTATTTATTAAGCTATATTGCCATTTTCAAAACAAATAAACAAAAGAAAATTATAACGCGGTTTTATAGAAATTTTTTTTTTTAAATTTTAGTACGAAATGAAAAATGAGCGATACGTGTTTCGTTTATTTTGAAATAAGTTATTTAATTTAATTTTTAATTCTAACCATGCATATGATATACATATACTTTTAAAGTCATAGGAGTTTTTTTTAAATATGACGCAAATGATACGCAATATACTTTCTTATGATACGCAAATACTGGGCGGTTACTCTTGACAAAATCCTCTGAAAGTGAATCTTACTATACCCTACCTCATACCCAGAAAATTTTTGACACTCTGCATTGATGGGTTTTAAATATTATATAAAACATATATATAGTTCTTTTTATTGAAGTCAATACGGAAAGGAAGAAAAGGATTGATTTAAAATTTTCCATCAAATTTTGCTACTAAACAGCAGTTTTGCAAATTTGAATATTTCAAAACCAATAGACTAAAATATGAAAAAAAAAAAAAATATATATTATTATTGTGCAAATTGTGTATAAAAGTTTATTCGGCTGGGTGGATATACCGTTATCTATAAATGCAAGAAAAACGCATAACAGTAATCTTAAAAAAAAAATATAAAATATATCAATAAATATATATATATATCAACAAAATGTTCAACAAAACTTTAAAAACTTTAAAAAATTACGCACAAATTATGTTTGTTCAAAACTGAAAAAGGAAAACATTAAATAAAAAAAAAAAAAAAAAAAAACTATAGAATTCCAAACGATTTAATAAAAAAGCACGTGAAAGAAATTTAAATAAACCAATACGAATAGTGAAAGAAATTAAAAAAATAAACCATTAAGAAAAGTTAAAAATGGCTAATTACATCGCTGACTCACTCTCCCCATATATATTTTATAAGTAAAAAGAATAGCTTTTTAATTCGATATTTGTTATATTAGAGACATTAAATTGATATAAAATGGATTAAAAATCTATTGGCTACATAATTTTATCTATATATTGAAAGTTTAAGAATTTTTCAAGAAATTGATTTGGAAAAATAATTTTGGAAAAAAAAAAAACCTATAAGGCACTAAAAGTTAACAATAAAGCTTTGATTTGGCTTCTAAATTCGATTTTGTCAGCTCAATACTAATTATAAAGTGCAGTTTTACTGAAATTTGTCTCATAATTTGAGAATTTCAATAGAATTGTAGAAAAAGGTTACCACTATCTTAACTATCTTAACCACCACTCCCATTTACAACATACTTACAATTTACTTAGCAGTTATGTGTGATGTTACGAGAAGAAAATCCGAGTTACTACTAAAGAAATTGTCGTTGTGACGCAATTAACGTTGTGAGATGTACTTCCTTTTTACTAGACTGGGTAGTAGTGAGGTCACTGCTTATTGGTTTTGGTGCTGAAATGGATATGACGTTTCCAGTAGTGACGAAAGGGAGGGTAGAAAGCGTGGTTTCCCATCTATTAAATCATTTGATGGAACGCATTATTGCTCTTGGAAAGGATTCATCAGTAAAGAGGAATTCAGATTCTATAGTGCAAAAATTTATCTGATGAAATTAACCTTTTTTTTTTTGTACAGTCGGTTTAGTACAAATCGTTGAAATTATTCTAAGGAAAGATTTCGAACTGGTTTTGTTGATCTTAAATTTTCTTATAGAATGAAACAAAAAGTTGTATGCAAGAATAATATATATGTCATTCATTATAGTATTTAAAATGAACTAAGCTCCAACGCATTGTTAAGTTTTTTATTTTTTATTTTATCTGTAGGAAAGGATGTTAATCAAAAATGTTAATTAATGTTAACAGTTATAAAAGTTTTAATGTTAAAAGATACATGTTCCTTAACACATATACACTCGTGTCCATAAATTAAGAAATTAAGGATAATTCAGAATCACACAGAAATTTTACTCTAAAATAAAAATTTCACCTGTAGAATTATCACACACATCTTGAAGAAGAATATGCAAATTACAGGAAACCACCAGATGGCGCGGAGAGTACACCACAATGACGAGAGTGTAAGAAAGGGGTATATAAGGAATGGTGGCAAAGAAGTAAAATTGTTCACAAGTGCTTTAAAAGCCTTTCAGTGCAATAACCGCATAGTTATGGCACAAAGGAAGCATTTGGATGATTTTTACGTGGTAGAATTATCGGACGACTGGAATGTGGACGTACCCAGCTGGAAGTATCCGAGGAACTTGGAATCGCCCAGAGTGTCATTTCCTGGCTTTTGGCAACGATTCCAGGATGATGGTAATGTGAGTAGATGTTACAGCACAGGTCGCCCCGAGTTACAACGCCGAATGAGGACCGGTATTTAGCAGTTACTGCCAAAAGAAACAGACGGAGCACAGCATCAGACCTGTCTCGTCAGCTCTCTTCAGCTACCGGTACGACAGTTTCAAGGCAGACCGTGTACAGACGCTTAGAGCACATTGGTCTATATGCTCGTAGGCCTGTCAGATGTGTTCCACTTACCGCAACTCACTGTCGCCTGCGATTAACCTGGAGTAGAGAGCATGCATTGTGGACACCGCAACAGTGGTCTTGTGTGATGTTTTCCGACGAGTCCAGGTTTAGTTTGCAGTCTGATTCTCGCCGGACTTTCATATGGAGAGCACCAGGTACCCGTTACCACCAAGAGAACACCATTGAACGTCACCGTTACGGTGGTGCAAGATGGCTCGTTTGGGGAGGAATTATTCTAGGTTCCAGAACTGACCTGCATGTCCAGAGTGTAACGATGACAGGCCACATCTATCGGGATGTCATTCTGGAACAACATGTACGTTTGTTTCGGGGCGCCATGGGTGCTGAATTTCTGTTTATGGATGACAACGCTCGTCCTCACCGTGCAAACATTGTAGGACGAATGCCTTCAATTGGAGGATATCATCCGTATGGATTGGCCAGCATACTCACCGGACTTGAATCCAATAGAGCATGTGTGGGATATGCTTGGCCGACGAATTGCAGCCCGTCAACCCTCCCACCTGTCAACCGGAACTTCGGAGGGCATTGCTTGATGAGTGGTGTAATATTTCCCAAGATCAGATTGATTATTTGATACTCAGCCTGCCTAGGCGTTGTAAGGCCTGTATTGCATCGTCCGGGAGACATACTCCATATTAACCATCATACTAACCATGTTATACTGTTTTTTGTAAATAGGTTCTTTTTTGAAATTTGCTCCAAGGAGTAAAAATCGCAATTTTTATTAATTATGTCAAACATATAGCATCTTTTTTGCTCTTTACCTTTTGTTTAATAAATAGACTTTACAAATAAGTCAAATTTGTTTTGCTTCTGTCTCTTTCTTTGCCTGAACTTCATTATCCTTAATTTATGGACATGAGTGTATATACATATATATATATATATATATATTACATCAGGAATCATATGCTCCATGTACTATGTCATGTTAGACCCTGACGAGTTAAGAGAAGGGTTATTGCCTTCTGAGAGGACTTTGAAGAGTAACTGCCTCGTAGTTTGTGTGTCGTATTAGAGAAAACTCGGAAAACTTTCACAGACTATCAATAAGAGACAGCGGGACTTTTATTTTAGCACCCTATCCTGCAGGCTTTTTCAATGGGCTTCATTGACTTTGTCAATGTTTCATGGCTACTGGGGTTAACTGCTTCATTGGGCTTATTTTTCTGTGTGCTAATGTTTCTGTTATTCTCTCTGTTATTTCAAAAGATATATAAATAACATATCCGGGTGTTTTTCCTAAAAAAAAAATGTATTAGAAAATATTTTTACTTTTACTTTTTTATTTCTTTTGACCCTATCATGTTTGGTAAATTGTACATGATGACAAATTGCAACCTTATTAAAGTGTATAAAGTAAAGAATAAATTGTTACTTAATGTATTACCTACAATTATCTTTTTTTCGTTTCTTTCGGAGTGCTTGTTGGTTTTTAAAACTAAAATTCCTTTTTCTTAACTTTTTCTGGCATGGTTAAAAGTTTTTGATCTGTTTTTGAGTGGATTAACAGTTCTTTAATTTATTTTTCATCATTTTTTTCTAGTAATTTTCGAATGGGTAGTATTTTCTTCTTTTCTAATACTTACAATTTTTAAATCTATTGCACATATTCCAAACTGTTTTTAAAAACTTCTTTAAGCAATTTGTCTTTAATATTAATTGACTTAATGTTAAATTTTGTCCTTTTTATATTATATTAAAACAGTCGATTTAAAGAGCAGTTTATATTGCAGTTTAAATTGCTATAAATTTCCGCATTCATAAATTAACATTAATGTTCTATTGACATAAAAAGAATAATCAAAATTGATTTTACAATTTAATAGTCGTTTTTCTTCAAGAAAAAGAGCATATAAATTTTTTAATCATCAAAGAACCGCAAAATCTAATAAATATTAGATAAAAAAGCATTGTTATCTGTATAATATTTAATGTTAATTACTAATAACTTTGAAATAAAAGGAAACTTATAAGGCTTGTAAGTGGTTTTTACAATATTAAAAAAATTAAATGACATTAGGAAGTTTTTTTATCCAAAAAGAATATCAACTATGATAATTTAAATAAAATTTCAATATATTTTAAACAGTTATTATTTTAGGTAAAGACAGTTACATTTTTTTATTCTAAGTAATCCATTGCAACAAACGATATTCATAATCAATTGACGAATAACATATTATATAAAAATATTGTAAATATTAACAAATATATTAAATGATGAACATTTTTTAAGTATCATGTCACTGTTTTATCGGATGAATAGCTTAGATAAACCTTCTTTGAATGAAAGTAGTTCGTTAAATCATTCTTTCCTATTTTACATGTAACAAATAGAAACGGAAGTTAATATTTTGTATGTTTTAATGCAAATGAGGAAAAATATTCTCAATCTAGATTAGAATATCTTTTTAATATTATTAATTAGATTAGTTTTCATTTACACTAATGTTCGAAAAATTGTAACTTGCGGTTTTCTTATTCCTTTTTATGATCAAAATTTTGATAATACTAGACATTTTTGAGTATCATCATCATCATCATAAGCGCAACAGCCCCATGGTGGGCCAAGGGCGTCTGTCAGATTTCGAGACGAGAGATGTTCTCTTTTTATGGGGTAGGTTGTCAGCCCTACGCCTAACACTCTACAGTCATATTAGACTGGGACCTACTGTTTAAATTGATTCCAAATCACTACAAACATTCATGGCACTGCCGGGACTCGAACCCGAAACTTGTGGCACCGCGAGCTAGTCACTGGCCATCAGGCCCTTTTTCAGTATCAATCAAATGTAATTCAGATAGTTTGTTGTGAAAAAGAATCCTCGATAAAAATACTTCTTTAGGCAGTCGTAACTAATAGTTTTATGAAAGTATGCCTATATTATTTTAACTTACAGAAATCTGACATTAAAAAAGACAAATATAAATTCTCTACATACAATACATATCAAATATCATTTGAAGGCATTTTGAAAATTTACATGGGAATGTGCTTTTAAATAATAAAGCTATGTTTTTTTTTTTTTTTTTTTTAATTTTAAGTAATAAAAACAGAAATGATTCAACGAATGATTCATTTTCTTCTACCATAACAAAACTATACACAAGAATCATGAAGAAAATACTAATCAAAAATTACTTTTAATTTATTTTCTCTACGAAGTACAATAACAAATAGAAATATTTTATTTCATAAATTTTAAAAAGGAAACAAAATAAGTAAGGAAAACTCTTATCGTATTTCCTTCACAGGTTCGAAAAAAAATACTACTAATCAAACATGTCACCTGTCAATAAACAAATTGCAATGGGCCCTTATTTAGTGGGAAAAGGTGAGAAGCTTATCTTTCAAAAGTAGACCCACTCATCAAGTTATCAACCTTTAAAAGACCATCTGTTCCTGTGTCATTCACTCGGGTGAAAAAGAGTGAGCAATTTTTGTAACAGAAATAGTCGTGTGATAAATTTCAAAGAGAATGATAATTAAAAATTACAAGATAATCAATATAATTGTTGGAAAAATGATGAACTTCTTAAATTTTATTCATAACTTAAAATATTTAAATAACATGTAAATTCTTATATCTATATCTCTGTAGATAAGATCTGAAATATTATGACAGGAGGGAAAATGTTCGTAAGAGAAAATTAAATTTTGTACATGCATAATTTCATATTTGCTGAAATATTTCAGGATTGCCAAAATTATAAACTGTAACCATGCTTCTTCCTTACTCACTGGCAAGAGCGTCCCTTGTGGCGTTCGGGAGAAATGGTCAGTTGGCCTACAGACTCTTACCCCCGAGAGGAAGTATATTTCACGCATCCTGCGATTAGCTGAGTATTGAGTTTACGGCATAGAAAGGGAATCCTTCTACGAATCTATAATTATAAAACTTAAATTGTGTTAAATATTGTATGTCTCTAATTGTATGTGTGTGATGTTTGCGCGAGAATAAAGCTGTGAGTCTCCAACCTGTGCCTCAAGTATCTTACAATCTGGTTGTCCAACCTTCACAATACAAAATTAAGTATAAAAATAACCCAGATATTTGCTTAAAAATAAATAAATAAAATAAAATAACGACAGATCACTTAACGTTTTATTTCATTTTCCCATCGACCTTGAGTTTCATACTTTCATTTTATATCAAACTTTTAACTCCTTTTCAGGACCATTTACCCTGTAACAGTTGTGAGTAGGAGTAAATGGAAGAAAATATGAAGACATTTTCGAGAAAGGTTTATCCGTATTTGTGTTACAAGTAAATAGAATGTAGAGAAAGCAACTTAACTACCTCAATTGCAAAGACGCGATAATTAAAAAAGAACACTCCAGACTGATATTTTGTAGCTCAGGTCTAACATATACAGAGTCAAGTTCTTCGATTTAGCCCTTGATAATCCTTAACATATCAAGCCATGATTTTGTTTCTTGCTTGTGTCTTACTATTTAAATTTTTTAAATCTTTACCAAAATTCAAACGGTAAACTGCAGGCTTTAATTGACATCCTATTTTTTGGAATTTAATACCGTAGCAATATGGTGTTGTTGTTATTATCCACTATGAAGAAAGTCCTTGCATAGTCATAAAGATATAGTCTTAAATTTTAACTATGCAATGTACAGCATTGTGGCGCTAACCAATAAAAATTTACTTCTAAAATTAAAAACTCACTTTTTTGGAGAGTCATCAAAGTGATGGTTGAAATCTTTGAGGTCTGATATTGGGGATGGCGTTCACAGATTTGGCGCCACATGCGTCTTGCAGATTTCGTCGTAAATGTTCGAAGTTTGAGCAGGGCAGGGGAAGGGGGATCTCCATCAGGCTCCACTTTTCAAAACATTCATCATTCTAGCTGCTTTCATCCTCAAAGGCATAGACTCTCCTCACCACAGGCAGTTAGAGATTTTCGCTGCTGTCCATTTTCGCTATTTTCTTAAACATCACTGCATCTTTCTTCTCTTTCCAATTTCCGACTCTCTTTTCTTTTTTTTTTTTTTGCCATTTCGAACTATCGATCATTCTCGATGTTTGGTCTCTCGCCTTTCGGCTCTCATAGGTCTTGGGGGAGTCACTCTCTTCGGACAAGGATCAAGATTAGGGTCAAAAGTTGACTTTCCATGCTCGGTGTCGCAGCTTGTGCAATAAATATCTCTTAGTTGGACAGTATAATAAGGCCCCTGTTGTCGCAAACAGACGTAGTTTTATCTTTGCTAGGTTGCACTCACCTATGAATACATCTTGATCATAAAGACGAGATGCAGCACAAAACTGTCCCAACTGGGACTTCGATAATTTACACTGTATTCACAAGATAATTCCTATCCTCACTCTCTGAGACGAAAACCTCATCCTTCGATCAGTTGTCCAGCACCGGATATCATTAACTCTGAATTTATAGCCTCTGTCAATTTTACCATGAGAGAAAGAGTTCAAAAAGCCCTGAACTAAAAACTAAGTCTTTGAATATTTATATGTATAACTTTTGTACACATAACAATCAATATCAAAGATTTCTTACATATTACACATTAAAATTATATTACACACAAAATAAAACTCATGTCGATACGACAGCAATGTTATAATATATCTTGGTTATCAACATCTTAATAAATAACCAGTATTCCCTCTATGTTACAAGTCAATAACAATGTCTGAATGAAAGGTTCAATCAATGTAATTTGCCATTACAATAACACGATATGCATATATCGTGTTATTTGTTTATAATGACTAGACAACCGATGAGAGGTGAAGAAAGGGAGAGATGGCGAGAGGGCTTTTAGGAGTGACTGCAACACATTTGGGTGTCGTAAAGGAGAAAACTCGGAAAACTCCCATAAGACCTCTTGGCTATCTATGCGGGACACTAATACACGTTGTCAAAACCACAAGAAATGTTTGTTATTTTTTGAAGGCATTGACCACTATGGACGACATCAGCTTATTCGAACTTGAGTTCTTCTGCGCATCATCTGCGCACGTTACTACAACAACACGACTCGAACAAAAGAATTCAGTGATTTACTTTGTGGTTTTCTTTAAAAAAATTTTAAGTAATGCTCCGGCTTATTTTATTTCTAGTTTTTAAAACATTATACATATTTCCGTAAAACTAGAACTAGAGGATTTTTAACTTTTAAGAAAAATAATTACTGACTCATATGGTTAGATTAGGAAATAACTAATTCCGTTACGGAATTAAGTCCAGACCATTATAAATTTTGACTTTGATAAATTGGATATAAAATGTAATTCAAGCAGGAAATTATTTCCCCTGATTTTCAATCAATTGGCTGCTGACGGAAAATGCTCTTTTATTGCCCAACAGTGTGTTTCCCGTTATTAAAACATACTACTATAGCTAAAATCTGAATTTTTGTGAAAGTAGACAACATATTTTATGGAATTCTTGAAAGTCTGTATTTATTTCGATCAATTTCCGTTTTCTTTCATCTCCAGGCTTTAATTTCCTAAGCGAAAAAAATTGTTTCATTTATAAAAATATTAATTTTTTTTTTTAACTCTTCATTTCCGTGTGTATTTATGAAGAGTAATCTATTTTAGTTTCTGAGATTTCCTATAAAATTATTGTGTTAACAGAAGATAAATCCCGATTGGTTCAATCTGAGATGCAATTAAAATATTTTTATCGATTTAGGTCTCAGTACTTTTTCTTTTTCACTTAAAATTTTTTTGCCACATTATAAATATATATACAGCTGATTATAATTAATTACAATTCAAAATACTTTAAAAAAAGAACCACTCACCACAAGAAACGGTACGGCATCACAAAAGTTCCAAAGTGCATTAATAGATGGCGCTGTAAGCAGCATAAGGAAGTGAATTCGACTGCCTTGTGATATTTTGAATCGAAATTACAACGCATTTGGCATGAGTTGCACATTAAATCAACAGTAGCGTTCAATGTGCTTGATTGTTCGGTTGTGACTTCCAAGTCATTCAACAGTTGTGACACTGTTACTGGAAAACAATCCCCACAGCAAGGTCATACCAAATTGGATGGGGAAAATCGGTGGAATTTTTTTTTTTTTTACCTTTTTGTGATGCCATAACGTTTTCCTCTTCTTCAAGCATCTTCAGCTTAAATTTGAACTCATTGTGACGAGTGATTCTTTTTTTTTTTTTTACATCATTCTGAAAGTGGGACTTTAATTATAATCACCCTGTATATATATATATATATATATATATATATATATATATTTGTGATCATGAGATTTTAGAAATTATAAAATCTTGATTTTTTTTTTGAATAAGAAAACTTTTTAAACTCTATGTTGATGACCAATGGTACATTTATTTTTATTTTCCCAAATTTACGTTTAAGACTCTTCCAACTGTAAATACGTTTTAAAGCGAGAATTCTATTAAAAAATGTAAATGAAAATACTTCTGAATGCATATAATCAGGCTTCTAAATAATTAACTCATTATAAAAATTTGTAATAGAATATGTTATATATACAAATAAAACGAATGCTTTCAGTAAACTATTTCTAGATTTCAATGGATACGTTTATAAAATCAATGTTACAAATTATTTTAACATATTGTAACAAAATTGCTTTTTTTTTTTTTTTTTTTTTTTTTTTATATATATTTAAGGAGCAAATTTAAACCATACATATATAGAAAAGTGCACTGTAATGTTATTTTTTCAAACTCAATGCAATGAAAAGCTTTTAAAAATTCTTTTATTTTAGTACTTTCCTTCAAAGTGTGTGCTATTTTTTAATCTTCTTGCATCTTTGAATATACGAGCTTGCTAATTAAATTTCATTTTCAATCTTTCAATTGAAATTTAATATATTGGATTTTCGGAATTTGAAAAGTTGCTAAGCTAAAAAAATCTCGGTAATTTCTTGAAAGCTGTTGCAGTAAAAGCTTGAAAGCAAAGTAATTTTACTCGCTATTCAAGAAAGCGTGGAAGTTCAAAATTAATTTTTGCTGCATATTACTTCTTTTGAAGGCGGAATATTGTTAAATTATATTTTATTTTTACTTAATAATCCTCTGCATTCTTTACAGAAACTTTGTTACAAAAACTGCGAAGAAAATATTCCTTGGCTTATGTACGTGTTTTTATGTTTTACTTCAATGTCTTACTTTTTTAAGTGATTTATGTAGCAATACTCTTTTTTCTATAAATCAATACTTTATATATCATATATGAGACATATATTTTTACGCTTCATAAAATTCCTAATTTATTGCCTAGATGTTCCCATTCTATAGTATAACAAAATTGCGTAAAAACTGATAAAGAAATGCAGTATTTTTTTTTTCATGTATAGACCCTAATATAATGCTGAAGTTGGAACGAAGGAAATATTGCGAGTTTAAAATATAAGTCTCTTTTGGTATGGTGGTTTAAAAAGGATATATTGGCGTGTTCTTCAGTAATCCTTTCGTTGTAGTCAAAGTGACTGTGTGGGAGTTATTCAGATTTTCTTTTCTTAAGTGAAAGTCCACAAAAGTTTCATTCTTTTTTAACATGGTTTGGTTTAATTTGTTTTGTCACTCTACGGTCATTTTTTACACACTTTAAGCTAATTAGACCGGGTGCTACATTTTAGCGTGGATTGCGAACCACTATCAAATAGCCATACCACCTCCAGAATTCGAACTTAAAGCCTATGGTACCAAAAGCCAGAGCTTAACCACAAGAGGAGTAATGCTAGAGAACTGAATTGGTGTCAGTATTTTTGATTGCTATTGAACCACAAAGTGCGAGGAAGTTTTTACAAAGTCTTTTCAAAGAATAAACTAGGTTCTTTATTGACGATGCTTAAAAGTTTATTTTAAATATATTATGCAGTTTATAATTTTTTCAGCCACTCCCCAAACTTCTTGTTTTAAAAGCTAAGCAATTAAAAAAAAAAACAAAATTCGAGCAAATAAATGTAAAGAATTTCTAAACTTCAGTGTTGTTTAAAAAGGTTCATGAAGTCTTTGGAAAATGGATGTAACATTTATTTAACGTTTGTTTAGTTATAATCGTATGCTTTCTTTTGAACTGCACTAAACATTTTATTTATAAGACAATTTTGCATTTTTTTTTTAACAACATTCCTTTTATTTAATCAGATTTTAAACTGGACTCAATCCAAGAGAAAACATAACGTATACGTTTGGGAAGAAAGGGATTTTTTTTTGCTGGCACATACTTAAAGACAGCTGTCTATGCCTTAAACAAGGGTTGCACCGATATTTAGCACTACCCAGGAGGCACGTGTAGCTTGAAGATATGCTATGGACGTGAGTACCACTACCTCTGCAACTATCTACGATCATGTTAGACCAGGACCTAATATTTAAAGTGGATTCCGAACCCTACAAACATCTATGGTACCATCAGGACTTGAAACCAAAACCTGTGCTGTGTGTTTTCTGAGAATTTTAATACAAAAAAGACTCTAGGTAGAAAAAAAGTTTACGCCGTTACAAGGCTAACCTTTAATCAATTTCTTTTTACTTAATTTTCTGTTCATTACTTTATTAAAAGCTATGTTAACATGACTTTTATAAAATCAATATGCAATTTCTAAAAAGTTTTCCCTGAATTTTAGTACAAGTATTTTCCCTTTTGTTCTTGAATGAAACTATTTTAAAATATAAATTATTTGTTGTATTAAATAATTTCTACATTATCATGCCAACTATAAAAATTTTTTAAAGAATGTCTTATCTAAAGTATTTTAGAACATGACTCAATCAATTTATGCAACAAACGGCAATTTGCTTTTTGGAACTACTTTCAAAAAAAAAAAAATATCCCATATCTTTAGCGAAAGTATGGTTTCTTTTATATTTTATCTTTTGAATAAAATTTTAACAAAAACATTTTGTGATTTGAAAAGTCGGACGCGAAAGAGGCCAGACAACCTACATGACATATGGACAGGTGAATAGAGATGTTTCGTCACTACATGTTGTCATGCAACGAAAAAAGCGAGTATTTCTTATACTTCTGTATGTGCACAAATAAGAATGGTATCTTTATTTATCTATTTGCAGTAAAACTGAAAACAAACACCCCGTCTGAAATAAGTTTAAATAGGCTGAAGCCTAGTCAATGGTCTAGACAAGGGCCTTGCTTAACTGCAGACAGCGAAGACTATGAATCTGATCTGACGCAATGACTAGGTTTTTAATAATACATAATCGATTGCTTTCCTTTTCTAATAATAAAAATTCCCTTACATAAATAAGGCCCTACTTGCAGAATAACGTTAACATAACAATTTCTGAGATTTACTATATACTAGTTATGCTTTTCGCTTGAAAATTGTTTGCAGCTGCACATACTACTGTGCCCAAAAAGTAAGACCGATTATTTAAAAAAAACAACTCTTTATTTATTCTTCCTAATTTATTTCATCGTCTTCAAAGTAATCTCCTCCGGACACAATGCACTTATGCCAACTTTTTTTCCAATCTTCAATACATGCTAAAAAGTCATCGGCAGGGGATGGCCTTCAAAGTTCGCGGCGGTTCACGTTGAATCTCTTCAATCGACTCAAAACGGTGGGTCCGGAGTGGTCTTTTGAGTGTAGGAATAGCCAGAAGTCGCGCGGTGTGAATACGGTGGTTGTGGAACAATATGGGTTTCATGTTTGGCGAAAAAGTCACGAATGCTCAATTAATTCAGGCATTTCAAAAATCACTTGGAATCAGTTTCAGCGTCTCACAAATAAAAAAGCGTAACTCAAGCACTAATGAATATTTTGACGTCAAAATTCACACAGATATCAAGTACAGTGCCAGCAACCTAGAAAAAAAAAAATTGAAATTCCATAAGCCCTGGGAATTTTTTAAATTGAAAATGGGTCTTACTTTTTAGACACAATAGTAAACTTTCGAAAGTTTTACTATTGGATGAACAATGAATTAAGCGTTAAAATAAAAAATACTAAAAAGAACCACAAATTATTTTTAAGTAAAAGAGCATTTCGTCAAAGAAAATGTTTTATTGTTACATATAAGTTATTTTAATATTATCTCAGAGCGCTATTCACTCGCCCATCAGGCCCCTTTAGATATATTATTTAGTTATGTTAGGTTTCGAATAGGTTTAGATTTCTTATTTTTTACAAAAAATGTCGCAATATTTTTGAAATAATTACGTTTGTCTTTACTTTTATCAATACAAACATGACCTGAGCGTGTTGAGTTTTCCAGTTTGGACAGCCGAGTTTCAAAATACAAAAAGTGAAGAAGGATCGAAAATTTATATGTTTACACAGGACATTAGGACGATAAATCTGTAGGACGGAATATTCTTCCTTTAAATCTGAGGATTGATTTGGTTTATCGCTCTACGGTCATTTTAAGCACACTCGAGGCTAATTAGACCGGAACCTGCAGTTTAACGTGGATTCTGAATCACTAACAGATATCCATGCCACCGGCAGGATTCGAACCTGAAGCTTGTTTTACCAAAGGCCAGAGCGCTAGCCAATTGGCCACCAGGCGGCGCTAAATTCGAGGAAGATAATAACATTCAGACACCCTCCATGGAGGTATTCAACATTTGACCGGAAAATGTGGAAATAAGTCCACTGAATATAAACTTAAAGAAGGTCAGAACAGATTTCAACAAACAGTATTCATTTAAAAGGATAATCAGATCGAAAAGATTTACATCAAGTTATTTGAATTTAAAAGATTTAGTTATTGATGAATCTGAGAAAGTTTCATGCAATTTAAATTATAATTTTTATCAGGCATAATACTTCCATTGCATTTAGTTTCTGTACAATGTATTTTAGTTACTTTGGTGCTTCACTTAAATTTGTATTTTAATATAAAATATTCTCAAAAAACGGAAACTGTATGATTATTATATTTTGCGATTTTTAATGCTACGTTTGACTTTATTAAAAGCACGGAGTTTGGGTTAAATGATACGTAAAAAAGGAGCAAAAAAAGTTCAGTCAGTAGTATATTATTTTCATTCAGTTATTCTTTTAAATTTGCCTTCTTTAGTAAAAGAGCATTGAAAGAAAGTTGATTCCCAAACATAGGAATCGGATGGCCAAAGATTGATTCACCGTTCGATATACCGCCGCCACGTTGTCCGTGTAGTAGTATAGCTTTTCTGAATATTCTCTATTTCTAAGAAAATCATTTTTGGTAGCTTGGATAAACAACATAGATTTAATGCTTGCTCTTCATGTTTGTTTATTAATATTCTGGATGGAGTTTTTAGCAGAGATTCATCATTGGAGTCGTTTCATCAATGGTGACCTTGATTAAATCTTTTATGTACCATCTCAAGGATATTAATTGTGAATGAGAGTATTTTCAGGAAGAATGGTAAATTCCCTTTTCTAATTAAATAACTTCGTTTAAAGAAAATATTTTATGAAGTAAGATTCTTCGTCATGAGAAAGTGATTTTTGTTAGCAAAAGGTATGATGATCAGAATATAATTTTTTACATTTTAAATAATCAATTAGAACGTAGTTTAGTTGATTTGTCGCTCTACGGTTATTTTTTGCACACTTTGGGCTAATTAGACCGTGATCTACAGTTTAACGTGGATTCGAACCACTAATAGACAGCCGTACCACTGCCAGGATTCGAACCTGAAGCACCTAGCCAATTGGCCATCAGGCCGCTACAACACTGGAACACAAATGTATAAGCATAGTTGGCATTTTAACTAAAATTGTACCTGAAAATTGCAACATAAGTGGTTTCAGTTTTATTCATTTGATTGTTTACGACATCTTTTGCGTTTTCAATTTAAATGTAGAATCTATTATAAAATACGAGGAAATCCTAAAGGCAGGTATTCCGTATCATTACAGAATGCTGTAATCGATCAATAGTAAATTGTATGTATATGTATAGGTACATGTATATGTATGTACGTGTATGTATATGTATAGGTACATGTATATGTATGTACGTGTATGTATATGTATATAATGTATATCAATAGATAAAATGCTATAAAGTAAATTTTAAATTTTTTTGAAAAATTGAAGCCGTCACTATTAAAAAGTAATCTTGTTTTTTATTATTCTGTCAATAATAATAATAATAGTAAAAACTCGATTTAAACGAATCTATGATCCTTCAAAATTACGATGGTCAAATATTATTTCAAACTCTATTAAATTTACACGAAAATATGGAAATTAATCTAAAATTGGTATCTCAGATACAGAATAGTTAGCCGATGGGGGAGAAGTGAACACTTGATCAAATTTTGATTTGCAAGTAAATTAAAAGTTTTTACCATAATTCGTTTTATAATTAAATTAAGCGGACAGTTAATCAAATCTGAATTCAATTACAAACTAAACAATTTCTGAAACTATTAAGTAATCAGTTGTGGAAGTGAAAAGGAATAATGAAGAAAATAAAGAACAGAAATCATTAAAAATATTTTCTGTAAAAGAATTTGCTAAAACATAAACTCATCATAATCATAATATAATAAAACATAAACATAATGTCATCATCTATATTTTTTTAAATAAATCAAGAACTTAAATTATTTAAAAAAATATAGATGATGACATTTTCCAAAAATTTTTAAATCAAATTCAAGGAGCGTTTTTGAATGATCGAAAATTTTATTTCTTAACTTTGAATTAAGTACTCAGTTGCATGTGTATTAATTAATAATTTATAAATCCTTCAGCAACTTTATAAACTTTAAACATTCTTAATTAAATAAAAATTTAAATTATGATTACATTAAAGCAGAAATTCTACAAATAAAGAATTAAAATAAGTTCTTGATATACGTCAGACAACACAAAGACGGTGAAATGAACTCTGTAATAAGTCAAGTATTACCAATAGAGCATATATTGGTAATTCTTAAATATATTACATATAAGAATATAAGATATATACCCTCAAGAAGCCAAAACATTATGACCACCTGTCAATAACGAGTTGGCCCATCTTTGGCGCGCAACACAGTTTCAACCCGCCTTGGCATGGATGCCACAAGTCCTTGGTAGATGGCCGGAGACAGATTGCACCAGATGTTTAAGCAACGGTCACGCAAATCCGAGATATTGCGAATTGGTGGTCTTTGAACTCTGAGCTGCCGTCCCAGGACATCCCAAATGTGTTCTATCGGATTGAGATCCGGGGAGTTAGGCGGCCAGGACATTAACTGGAATTCAACATCATGTTCTTGGAACCACTCCAACACAATTTTAGCCTTGTGACAAGAGGCGTTGTCCTGTTGGAACATTCCATTTCCAGCTGGAAAACAGAGGCCATGTAAGGGTGCAACTGGTCCGCAATGATGTTCAGATATCCTGTAGCATTCATGGTCTGCTCTACCACAACCACGGGCCCCAGAGACGACCAAGAGAATGTCCCCCAAAGCATAATACCGCCACCACCGGCCTGTGTATGACCTACTGTACATTGAGGGAACAACTGTTTGCCTGGAAGACGGCGTATCCTGACACGGCCATCGGCGTGATGAATGACAAACCGTGATTCATCTGACCAGGCAACTCTCTCCCACTATCCATGGACCAGTCACGATGTTCCCGGCCCAGCGCAGGCGCAGTTGGCGATGGTCAGCAAAGGCACACGAGTGGGACGTTTGCTGCGTAGCCCCATATCCAACAGTGTCCGCTGAACAGTGTGCTCCGATACTATTCTACTAGGCCCTGCATTGTATTGTGCTGTCAGTTAAGACACTGTCTTGCTCCGGTTTTGCTTCACCATGCGAGACAGTCTCAGACGACCTTTTTCTTTGATAGCGTGTGGACGTCCAACACCATGTCGTCTACTGCTGGTTTCACCGTAATTCATTCACTTTGCATAAGTACTAACAACTGTAGATCGCGAACAACCCACAAGTCGTGCAGTTTCGGAAATACTTGTTCCGAGCCTTCGAGCCATTACAATCTGCCCTCTATCAAAGTCGCTTAGATCCGCAGCCTTTCCCGTCACACACAGAAGTAAGTGAAAGAATGATTCTTCAGACTCTCCAGCAGCAGTTAAATACCACTTCCACCTGATCATGTGCCTTCCACCTCATCCAGGCGAGTTCATTGCAAAATGTAGGGGTGGTCATAATGTTTTGGCTCTTGAGTGTATAAGAACATATATTGAACATATATTAAACTTATATAAGAACGCATTATGTATATATATAAGAAAATATATTGAACTTATATATATATTGAACATAAATTGGCAAGGAGTTTAAAAATTTCTAAGTAACAAAAAAAGTTTTATATTGGTATGGCATTGCTATTTGGAGATAGAGGTTTCAATTTAAGTTTGATATTAATGATAATTAAGGATCGATTAATGAACACATCACATGACTATGTTTCTAAATTATAGAATATCAAACGATTATCAGGGATAATGTTTAGATAATGTTAAATGATAATGTTGCTTTACCTTCGCTATAAAAATTGTCAAATATTTTACGGAATAAAATGGAACAAATATTCTAACGAACATGCCTCAAATTTTCAACAACATTTGCTCAATAGTGTATTTCAGTATTTCGAAATCCTTTTCTTTTCTTTGAAACTGAATTATTTTAATTTTATCATGGAAAGTACAAGATAAAGTAAACTATTCTAAAAGATAAGTTTACCTTATCTTTAAGTAAATTAGTAAATAAACAAGATAAACCAAAATTTATCTTGTTCATTCAACGTTTAAAGAAACAAGACTTTTAAGAAATACAAAATAAAATCTTAAAATTAAATCAAGTGTTCATTTCTAAAAGCAACATTAGTGAAAATTCTTACAATTGATTTTAATATTGTGATTGTATTGATTTTAATATTGTGATTGTATTGATTTTAATATTATAATTGTATTGTGATGAATAATCAATGGAGATTTTTTTAAATGTCTTTGAATAAATTTCATTTCATTTTTTGGCATATTAATATAGAACCAAAAATTTAATTAATTTTTTTATACTAATAAAATAACAATTATCATAAATATCTTATACCTAATTTTGAAGCTTAATTATTACTAAAAATATTCATCAATTAAAATGTCCTGTAATATCACATTTCGGTTCACTTTGGCATAAAGTAATTACATGGAATAAAAAGAATAAATCAGATTACAGAATAAAAATGATTCTATTATCTGCAATTTGTGTTGTTTCCTCTTTCCTTTCTCAATCAGGGAAAAATTATTTACTCTTTCTCTTGTTCTAGGAAAAGTATATAACAGAAATTTCTTGTTTCACACTTTTATTTTCTTCGGTACAAATTACAGTAATGAAACCATTTTACGTTTTCAATTGTTATGATTATTTATTTTCATCAAACAACGTTACCTGGAAATTTTTTTTTTTTTTTTTAGTTACTTTTCCAAAATAAATTTTTTTTTTTTTTTTCAGATAAAATGCCATAAAAGTATTTTAAAAAAATTTAATTTTGAAGAATTGAAGCCTTCACTACTGAAAAATAATCTTACTTTTATATTATAAGACATTCTAGAAGGATTACTTAGAAATACAGAGCATATTTAATAATTTAATTTTTGCTTCTTTTCGTTTTAGTTGAAAATTTAGATTATTTAATTAAAATTAAAGATTATTTGATTAATTCATTGATTATTTCGTCCCTTAAAATAATTAAGTATTATTTTAAGGGACGAAAAGCATTTTACCAACTTAACATTTTTTTTTTTTTTTGTTATTAATCCAACCAATCGTTATTGTACGTTGTAAATCCAATCAATCGTTATTGTACGTTGTAAATCCAATCAATCGTTATTGTACGTTATAAATTCAGTCAAATAATTTTTAAAACCGTAGACCGCCTCTGGAAAGTGTCAGAAGTATGTGTAATTAATTATAAGTAAGGAATTTTTAAGTTTCCAAGATCATGATTTTATCAAGATAAATGCCTTAAAAACAAGATTCTTTCCAAGAAATAGGGGGCGACATGAATATCGAGAATAAAATATTTCGTTTTAATCGGAAGATTTTCGATATTATTTTAGCGTATTTATATTTCTTTATCGCTTACTAACACATTCACTTTTAAGATAATGATTCATTCTCGGATAAGATTAAATTTCATTTTTGATTAAACAACAAAACAGTTCTTTTTTATAAATTGAAGCAGAAACTAAACTATGGTAGTTTCATTTTGAATTTTAAGATCTCATTTCGGCAGTATATAATGAAATGCGTTTGATTTAACGGCTAATATATTAGTATAATCCATGCAAATAAGATAATGTAATGCAATAATAATTAATGTTATTTAATAGCCGCAACAAAACTGTTTTTAAAAACACCACTTAACAAATCCGAAACGATTTGCCTGATAAAAATTCATTGCTTACCGCCTCCGATTGGCGAGCTTTCGTCTGTCAGATAGAAAACTTGGCGAGATTCGCTTCGCGCAAAGCAACCCTACTCAAAAGAAAACCTGTTCCGAGGGCTCTGGATAGGAAGTAATAGCAGCTTCTCCTCCTAGAATCAGAACTGTCAGAGCAATGTTTACATCAGGTGGTGAGTTCCCGATTAAGGAGGATGCTGATGTTTCCTTGTAAAGAACTTTGGTTTACATAACTTATGGGTACTGACGAGTGAAAGCGAGGGTAATCCCGCTCTTCACACTTCCACCTACTGGGGTTCTCAGTTCTTGATCGAATATCGTCGCGAGAAGTATTTATTTACTACTCACTAGGTGTGCGCAACTGTGAGAGATCATGCTTCAATGCTCGTTTTACGAATAAATTATAGAAGCATAAACCACATTTACTGAGCACTGAGATTAACTTCATAAACTTTTTCTTCATATTGTTGTTCTGCTGAAATTAATTCTCGAACTTTTCACTTCGTGTTGTATTTACAGACAATTTTTGAAAAGATCCGCAATAGATCTTCCTGCACATTATTAATTATGGCAACTGCTGCTAATGTAAACGAACATGGAAAAGAAGAAGCAGAGAAAAGTTTGCCTGTTCAGTTACTGACATCAGAGTCATCTGCAGATTATATTAAAAGTTGGCCAGTGGAATTGCTGCCGCCAAATAATTCTCTTTACACGAGAGATAATCGTCCGGTTCGACGTAAGCCATACCGTTTTAAAAATTCCAGCTTGAAGAATTGGTTAGTTCCCCTCGATGGCCCTTTGTCAATGGATCATGTTCACTTTCTCTTAGACTGCTTTGTGGTTTCAGCTGGTCCTGAACCACCTCAACTTGGAAGATATCATCCTCAGTCAGATCCTGAAGAGTTTGTCCGCAAGGAGCAGCCCGAAGCTACGTCTAACGAGAGTGATGAGGAGGACAACTATTGGCCAAAAATTGGTTCCCAACTGCAAAAGCACGGATCCTCAGCATCTTCAGATGCTGGACCATCCTCAATGCTTACTTGGGATGATGAAGACATAGATGAATACACATTTGAAAGTTACTTCCCAAGCACTTCTGCCAAAATTGAACCTCTTCGCTCGTATAGTCCATCTGACTTTTCTTTCTCGGATGATTTAATTGTGAGGGAGTTGTCAGAAATGAGACTAGTCTTGGAAAGACTTTTGGATGATCATGAAGGTGTAGACTGGATGCATCCGCGTGGACTGCAAGATGTACTGGACTTATTGCCGGATGAAGAAGATCCACAAATACCAATTCCACATTATCCTGTTGGAGAATGGGCCTACGATGAGTGCGGAATTTGTATGGATATCCAATGGTTTTACAGGCGGCCATGCTGTCGCTATTCTGCTTGCTCGAGTTGTTTGCAGAATTATTTCTCGTCAAAAATCGAGAATGGTCAAGTGAAGATTGAGTGTTGCAACATTCAATGCAACGCTTACGTACACCGAGATGAAATTTCAGATCGTTTGAACTTGCCCGACAAGAAAAAGTTCCATAAACTGCTAATTTTGGCCAATCAAGATGCTAGTACCAAAACATGTCCCCGCTGCAGTCAACTCACAAAGCTATTCAAGAAGCCAAAGCAAAGATGGACCCAAAGTTTCCAAAGTAAGTAAAAAATTTTGACATTGATGAACCTCATTACTATATAGGGTATAAAAATTTCTTATATGACGTGTATGATAATGGCTGTATTCTTTATAAATTTCTGATCAATAATACTTATAATTTAAATAACACTTTTTCCTAAAAGTTTTAACACACTTTTTCCAAGAAGTTATGAAGTTTTTAATGGATTTTCAATTTTTCTGAATGGCAATAATGAGCAATCATTTTAAAAAATAATCTGTTTTATATGTGTTACCTGTTTATGAACTATTTGAGTAACATTTTCTTTCAAAGAAGTCAAAAATGATTTCATAAAATTTTTCAAAAAATAAGGGATTATTTAAGGGTGAAAGATAAAAGAAAATAATACGAGCAGCCATTTTCATACACAAAAATGCATGCGCTTAATAAAAGGTACAGTACAAAATAAATTCTAAGCTTATCTGCATCAAAAGATAATTTGGACACTTTCAAAATTTTCTCAGGTAATATAAAAATTATCAAAAAATAATTATTCTTAAAATATCTTAGGTTACAACATACATAAAAAAATTTTAATATTTAATATTAAAATTTTTAATTAATAGTATCTCAAAACATTAACATAGTTGAAAAATTATGAAAAATTGATTGCATGTTTATAGATTATTATTTTTTTTTTTTTTTTTTTTTAAAAGAATTAGCTGTGTTATGTTTTGCCGCTTAAAGTAGATATTATTTGCGATTCGTTTCATTTAAACTATTTTAATTTATAGATAATTTTATTTAATGAAGAATGAAATTTTAAAATTATATAATAAAAATCTTATTAATTATCTTTAATTAAATCTAAAATTTTCATAAACATATTTTTTTAATTTATCGAATTCAAAAATTAGCCTGTAAGAATTTGAACCAAAAGAAGTTTTGATCTAAAAAAAAAAACATTATATTTAAGAATATTATTGTTCCTTAGGTCTTCAATTGGTTAGACATTTAATATTTATTAAAAATCTTCTTACAAATAAATTTTTAGAAACAAAACTTTGCATTCATTGCAAAATTATTTTTCTAATATAAAATATATTGCTAAAGCTAACGATTGCCTTTACATTTGTTATTACATGAAATTAGTGATGGTTTTTGTAATAGACTTAAAAAAAAAAAAAAAAAAAAAAGAATTTGAAAGATGAAATATTTCGAAATTAGTTTTAAAAAGAAATCAAAGTTAAAATAATTTTGATAGGATATAAAAATATTCATATTAACCTTTTAATTTAAGCAAAGAACATATGATCGAACTTGAAAAATAACCTGCAAATAACTGTTTGTTAAATATCAGTTTCTTAAAAAAATTTTAAAAAAATGCTTTTTTTTTTTTTAGTTTGCTTAATATATTATGAATCACATACATGAAAAAATGATGTGCTTGGTATTTTTAAAAATTATTTCTGGAGAATATTTTTATTCGCAATTTTGACTGACGTAATAACGAACCATCAAATAACAATCCCTCTTTCATTTGACAGCGATTATTGTTTTGTTGTTGATCTCTTCAAATCCGCCTGTGAATCCAACGAATACTGGCTGGTTTTATTTTCCATCTATGTCAGATGTTATTTTTGTTCTTAGTAGGAATTTAATACATAGAAATGAAGAGTTTCGCTTACTCAAAACGCATGTTGTTGTGGTAAATGTTTGGTTTGATTAAGATTAATGCTTACTTAACGTAATACTTATTTTCAATGCAAATTTGTTTATTTTATCTTTGTCATATTTATAGTACATTCTGATAATTAAATGAAGCAATAATGGCGCAATATGTTTTTTTTTTTTTAATTTTTATATATAACCCATAATTTTAATCGTAATGATTTAAAATGTAAAAATGTTTTGATTAATTCAACATTGATTTCACATTTACAAATCTATAAAGCAATAGTTTATGGGTTTAATTAGCTAAAGACTTGCCGCACTTGTTTAAATAACAGCAATTTCAATCTTTATATTTATATACAGGACAAAAGCTACAGAAAAGCAAACTTATTAGTAAATTCAAAAAGAGAATGGATAAGGGACTTATTAGAAATTCGGTCTGATTGTATAACACAGCTATTATAAAAACAAAAGCATTCCCTATGCATTAATTTTCATGTGCTTCATAGTTAGTCCCAATGTATATATATATATATATATATATATATATATGATTAGAAGATACATTTTACATCATTTGTATTTTCAGACAGAAAAGATAAAATTCTTAAAAATAAAAATAAATAAATAAAATAAAAAAATAAAAATAAATAAAAATAATAATAATAATAATAATTTGCTGCAGTATTTCTTTAGTAATATATTTAAAAAATGTCATTTGTATGGTATGAATTCATTTTGTGATAATTGAATATAGAATCATAATAGCAAATTGCTTAATGCAAAAATTCTAATTTGACTGGAGAAAAACAACTGTTCGTATGCAAAATAATAGCCCGTGATGATTATATTTCAAAAGTTGTATTGACTAATACGTTAATTAATAAGTTGGCCACGTTTTTGAATTCAATTTAACTGCTTGAAAACCACGTAATTGATAGAAAGTCGTGGCCATCACTGTTTTTCACTGCACTCTTAAATTTAACTTTTATGATGGCCTTCAATTATCATAAAAGCATAGTTTTTATGATTTAATCTTTAAAAACAACCAAAACATTCTATTGCTTATTTGTAATTCATATATTAAAATTTAAAAAATCGCATTTATGTATTTCTTTAATATAATTTAATATTTACTTAAATGTGTTTGGAAATTCTAGCCTTGATAATTTTCTGATCTTAATATTATTCAGTGCGGAAAGAAAATAATAAATAAAAAAAAAATAAAATAATAGTAAAAAAAAAAAGTTTGTTTCACAAAAAATATGATATTGAAAACGGAAGTATGTGGGTAATTTTTTTCGTTTTATTGGAAATTTCAACCTAAAGGAATAATCAAGATGACGCAATATTCGCTATTGAACAATTTAATTGCAATTTCTGTCATTTTTGAATTTCATCTTTTTCCGGTTTAGTATTATTTTAAATTTGTTGACGTACACCCACATAAAACTATTCTTTCTAAATTCTTTAATTTTTTAAAAACGTAACTTGAATATCTTGCTAGTCTAGAGATATTATGAGTAATGTAGGTAAAGGAAAACATTTTTCCAAATTTGTATACCATAATTTTATTAATACAAATTTATTCTATAAGATTTTTTTTTTTTTTTTTAACTTTTTATTAGTTGAAGTCACTGCAATTTTTAAAACCCTTTCTTTCTAGAAATGTTTTTCTTAAAACATAAATTTTATCTGTGAATACTTTTATGATTCCCTAGGTATATTTCCATTTTTAAAAAAAAAATAATAATTAATTACTTCTAAAAATATATGCAACACACATATGTTCCTCTCATGGTGCAACGGTTGGAAATCACTGCTCCAAGTAAATAAACAATTTCCGAAAGGTTAGCGAAAAGTTGAGGTGCTAGTGAATCATTTACACAAAAAGTTTTAACATAAATATTTTAGTGATAAATATACTAAGAAAAGGGTTAGTCAGCCAATATGTTGACTTTTTCCAATTAAGTTTTTTGTTACTTTTAAACTGCTCAATTCACTGAAGTTGCACTGTAAATTTATTTGCACTACAAATGATAATTGAAATAATCTAAAAACAAAGGGAATTTTATAACATGAATGTCTTTACATAAATATATTACTAATTGTTGCTACTTTAATTTTTGATTACGAAGCAATAAAGAATTTACTGTTAATGAATGTTGATAGAAAATTGAGAAACTAGTGTAATTATCCAATATTAATATTATCCAATATTAATATTATCCAATATTAATATTATCCAATATTAATATTATCCAATATTAATATTATCCAATAATATTGGATAATATTAATATTATCCAATAAAATGTGTCTTATAGGTCCTTTCTATTTATTTTAATATGTTAGAAGCTGAAAACTTTCTGTCAACAGTTCATAATCTTTTTATTGCTGTTGTATTACAATATTTCGAATGGTGCATGCAGTTCTTGAAAGCTGAGATTTTTATACCCTAGATTATCGTTGTATTGTCTGTTTAGTTCCATTATTAGATGAAAAGTACGTTTGTTCGAATTCTGATTTTCACTATGTTTTACGATTCCAAATATTTAATTTTTGTATGTAACTTTTTATGAGATCATTGCTGCCAATAAAATTACACAAACAAAAAGTCACTTTTATAATCAAATAAAGCAAATAACTGTTTTGTTTTATTATTTTATCTTAATGGTTAGATAAAATTAATCGATATGTTATATAGTTTTTGATTCTAAAATAAATGGAAAAGAATCAATCAACATTGGTTTTTCAAAATAATATAAACCTTTATGTATTAGGGAATTACTTTTAAGAATTATAAAGTGACGTAATAGAGTGAAATTGGATTTTTTTCTACAAACTTTTATTGATATACATATTAACATACTTTGTTAAATAATAACTTATAAACTGTAAAATAAAATAATTAATTATAATTCCTTTACTTCAAGTCAGTAAAAAAGAAAAGAAATTATTGACTTGTTCAAAATCCAATTTTTAAAACGTTTTTCTTTACGTTTACTTTCTTTGCAATAAACCAAAATGAAGACAAAAAGAAAATATTTATATTCCTGTTCACTAGATTAATACAAGGAATTTTTTTTTTTTTTTCTTTTTTTTGAAGATTCATTTTAAATGCAAATGATCTTGTTGAACAATAGAATCCACTTCCATTGAGCACATCAGCATCGTTAACTTAAACAATAAGTGTTCCAGCTGCATAACTTCCTCAATTTTTTTTTCAAAATATGTCTCGCCGACGGAGAGAAGGAAATCATTTTCTCATCTCTCAACAATTTTTAGAAATGAGAATTGTAGAACACTGGACATGCTTTTTATTTTATCTTTTTTTAATTCCTCGTATTACTAATTTGCTTGATAAACTATCTGCGCTTATTTCAAGAGAGGCTTTCCCCTCCGACTTAAATTTAGAATTTTAGCAATAAATATTACAGCAGATATCTAATGATAGTTGGTTGCCGAGTTCAAAATAACACTACTAATTCACATTTTTTGTTAATTTTTAATTCCCCCATATTACTAATTTTCTTGATAAACTGTCTACACTTATTTCAGAGAGGCTTTCCTCTCCTCCTTAAATTTAGAATTTTAGCAGTCAGTATTAAATATTACACTGTCATTTACAGAGACCAATGATATACAATAACGATAGTTGGTTGCCGAGTTCAAAATAACACTACTAATTCACATTTTTTGTTAATTTTTAATTCCCCATATTACTAATTTTCTTGATAAACTGTCTACACACTTATTTCAGAGAGGCTTTCCTCTTCTCCTTAAATTTAGAATTTTAGGAGACAGTATTAAATATTAAACTGTCATTTACAAAGACCAATGGTATGCAACCCCTAATGACAGTTGGTTGTCGAGTTCAAAATAACGTTGAAAAACATTAATAATTCACATGCATGTTCTACTTTTTGTTTATTTTTAATTCCTCTTATTACTAATTTTCTTGATAAACTGTCTATACTTATTTAAAAGAGACTTTCCCCTCCTCCTTAAAATTAGAATTTTAGCAGCCAGTATTAAATATTAAACTGTAATTTACAGAGACCAATGGTATGCAACTCCTAATGATAGTTGGTTGTCGACATGTTCTACTTTTTGTTTATTTTTAATTCCTCTTATTACTAATTTGCTTGGTTAACTATTTACACTTATTTCAGAGAGGCCCTCCCTTAAATTTATAATTTTAGCAGTCATAGCAATTTTTAAGCTACAATTTTCAGCAATATTTAATAAACATTAAACTGTCATTTACAGAGACCAATGGTATGCAACCCTAATGACAAGTTGGTTGTCGAGTTCAAAATAACAGTGAAAAATAGTATTAAATCTTATGAAAGTTTTGCTTTTTATTTATTTTTTTCTTCCCTACCCCACTTACTCAATGGAATTTAGTAGAAGAATCGATGTTTACTGAAAACCCCTTAAACTTGTTCTGACCTTGAAAGAAGACCTGTCTAGTATCGGGGGTCTCCCAACTTCCCTTAGAGCCGTTTTTTTTTTCTTCCCCCTCCCTTTCCCTTTTGCTGTTCTCATTTGAAATACGAAAAATAAAACTGGTGGTTGCATACAATCGAAAGCTCCAATGGCATTGTGCAACTGTGAAGTATGAATAACCTACGGTTGGCTCGACAATGATGTTATCCCCGATTTTAAAATTGTGTTGGCTTTTACACTAAGTGAACGAAAAAAAGCATTGCTGAAATTTTTTGTTGTCGTTACGCCTGATTTCGGTTGGGATGACAAAATTTAGTTAGTAAAAATGAGTGTGGTGTTATGGAGGCTTGAATTCAGGTTTAAATATGTAGATTTCTTCATTGCCATTTTCTTTGAGTCACTTTTAAGCAGTCTAAAAATCGGTGTCTTGTTAAACATTCGGTATGACTCAGATAGTTCCAGTAAAAGAAAAATAGCTCACGTTTGAAATAAATGATAATTACAGATGTGATAATTACAGATCGCAAATTACAAAGTGCGTTTTTAAATGTTTACCGAAATTATAACAAATCGTGTATTATTATTTTATAAAATAGAGCGATAATAATTATTGTTACTATTTAAAGTAATACAAAAAAAAAAAAAAAAAAAAAGTTATGCTTTTTAGAGAGGTACTTCTTTTTTTTGGTGAAGCTGTAATTTCCTTTTTTTTAATTAAAAATTAAATTATATCAAAATACCTTAGTTAAATGAAAAAAATAGTCTAAGTAGTATTTTTTTGTAACTTAAAATGTCACATCTTCTAGCAACTAATATTTGTGTTAAAATTTACATTTATCTATCTTAATTATACTTAAATTATATATTGTAATTTTTTTAAAATTGGAAATAGTAAAAATTGGAATAGTATTTTTTTTCACTAAAGTGATTACAATGAGACCATCGCGGTTATAGTGAGTGATATATTTAGTTTGAATGGTAACAGATACCTTGTCAATACTTGAAAGTGAAAATTAAGAAATTTGGCTTTATATTTAGAATTATAATTCTGAATAAAAAAATATTAAAAATAATATTAAATATATTATTCTGAATATTAAATATAATTTTTTTTTTTAATTTTAATACAAAAGGTTCAAATAAACAAATGTTCCTTACTCATAAGGAATGTCATATAACTTTTAAAAAATCTTACAACTAACTCAGTTTTATTTTTAGAATCAAATATAAACGTAATATTATTTAACATTTTAATCGCCAAAATATTCGTTGCATATTTATGTATTTCATAAACCTCAATTACATTCCAATAACCATAAGTTTAACCTTAGTTATAAATTGTGGGGGCGACCGGTTTTTTAAAACTGAGTCATTCCCATTTTATGCTTACAATTAACAAAGAACATTCATGAAAAGATAAAATAAAAATAATAATAATGATCTTTCATTATCTGTGAAAGAATAACAACTTCAGGAAAAAATCACTCTCTTTACCATCTCTCTAGGTTGAAAACTAACCTTGATAAACATTTCAATTATGTTTTAATGTATTTATTTGTGAAGACTTGAAGCCATGTCACCGAACCCAGATTACTTCCTGATGTGAAAAATAAAAAAGTCATCCCCATTGTTATTTCTACAAAACGAATCTTCCTCAGCGGTGACTTTCTCTTTAGGAATCTTTGAATGATAATGTAGTTTTTAAACCAGTGCGGAAAGAATCCTCATTATCTGTGCTTTTTCATTTTTCCTAATGTACGATTTTATCATATATATATATATATATATATATATATATATATACCAACATATCAAGCACATATAAGCATATTGGACATAAGAATATGAGCATTTTTTAATCAGTTTCCTATATATATAAGGAAACTGATTAAAAAATACTCGTATTCTTATGTCCAATATGCTTATGGAAGCATTTTTCTTCATTACGAACAGTTCCGCTTTACGGCATTCAGTTATGGAAAGTTTACTTAAATAAATAATGATTGATCTATCACTAAATAAAGTAAGCTGGTGCGACATTTTTTTTCAATCTTTATATCTTACATGAGGGATAAAGTTTAATATATTTATTTCGATCATTTTTCTAGTGTTAAGTATTAATTTTTTAAAGATATCCTTTTAAAGTAAAATAATAATGATAAATAAATAAAAATAAAGTAAGAGTAAAAATGAAGAAGTTTAAAACTCATTTAAAAAAATGCTAAATGATTCTTTTCACACCTAAATAAATGATATTTAAGCATTTTGAGTGTTAGATAATAGTAAATTATAACTGAAACATGCTACAAATTTGTATAATACTAGATTTATTTCGTTAATATAAATTTATGTCGAGTTCTCGTTAATTTTAATAAATTATAACCAGATTTTGTTATTCATCTTTTTAAATTCAAAACATACACTTTTTTTTTATTAATCTCTTTAATCCTTATCCACAATTTTATGTAGACTAAATAAAGAAAAAGCCTTTGCCTAATAAATTTCGTAGAGAGACTGAATGTTAACTCTGCATTTAATTTCACAATGACTTCAGTTGTATTTTAATAGATATTCGAAAATGACTTATGCGATCGTAGAATCTATCGTGTACAATAAGTTGTTAGATTTTCGATCGAATGTTATAAATTTTCGATAGAATACTTTTTGATTTTTAATTCTTCAAAAGTAGAGCAATTTATGTAGGGCACTGCTAACTAATCTCGATCCTTTCCGAATATCATACGTTGTTCTTTATGCAAATTTTAAAATACACCAGTTGCGAAAATGCTGTGTATACCAGTAACTTGAATAGCTTGTTTGCAGACCAGATTCCTGTTTTCCATTTTATAGTGTTATACGTTTAGGTAAAGGGTTAAGGAATTTGATCATACATGAAATTATTATCTGAGATTAAAAATTTTCAAATCAACAAGATACAAAAAATAAAAATATAAGCCCTTTAATCTAGATTTTATGCATAAATTTTCAGAAGGTTTCCCTCAAAATTCTAATGTTTTAATTAAATAGATTTAATTAATTTTTTATTTTTATAAACACAAATAATAAATTATGTTTTATTACTATTCAGAAGAAGAATATGTGGGCTTCTGTTTTTAAAATGCTGTGATTTTTTTTTTTCGAAATCTCTATTTATTTATTTATTTTTTTTTTTTTTTGTATTAAACTTAATTTTTTGTTTTGCTCATAAAAACAAGCAAAAAGTGAAAATATTTTTTCTTCAAGGCCAAATTTAGACTGTGAATGTCAGTAGAAATGGTTTATTGTAGGTTATTAAATCGTTTTTTTTTTTTTTTTTTTTTTGGTATTGTTTTATAATGCAAACATTTCGAATATTTCAGTTTTTTTTCTATGTGGTCTACTTCCCTTATAATACATATTTAAAGGAACATTTTTTTACACGTAAGGGACAATATTAAAAAAAAAATGTTTTTATATAAAAAAACATTTTGATAGACCACAGTTATATTTTTTCTCTTCAGATAAAAACAGTCATGTATTTAAGGGAACATTTTTTTTTTTTCACCTAAGGAGCAATATTAAAAAATGTTTGCATGAAAAAAAAACCCATTTCGATATTCTGATTGACCGCAGTTATATTTTCTCACCAGATTAAAACCCAGTCGATGTATGGATTTCCGTAATTACAACAGCATTAGTTCCACGAAGGAAAAAAATAATAGTTGATATCTTGTTCCTGTCGGAAAAATTAACATCCGTTTTTTATCAATCGCACAATCTTTACTATATGTACGTCAATTGATATTTTCATTCAAAAAGTTATTGGGAAAAAAAAAGTATCTGGATTTCGTAAAATAATTCACGTACACGATCGTCATATATATTTGGGTTTTTTTTTTTTTTATCACATCACATAATACGAGATTTAAGAAATAAAAACGTAAATGTTAGCTAGTTCACATATTTCAAAATAATATATTCAATAATTAATTAATATAAATCTCAATCCATTCTTTTATTTATAATATAAATCTCATTCCGTTCTTTTATTGGTGCATAACTACTAAAATGTGCAATTCTATCCTAATACAAGATGATAGAAAGAGAAATAAAACTCATTATCATGCAGTGTTTATTCGCTCTGTATTCTAATCACTTTTTGTACGGTTTCGCTTTTCTGAAATGAAGATATATGAACTTTTAAGAAAAGTTTGTATACACTCTTTGTTATCTATATATAGTACGAGTAAACTGACTCAACTGAGTCAACAATTGAGTCAACTTATATTTTATTATCTGGAGGTTATGTATTCATTGATAATATTATACTGGTATTATGCAGTTATCTATGTCCTTATTTTTTTGTTGTAGTCTGTATCTATAGGAATGTTTCGTTCACACACAAGTCAACACACGAGTCAATTTGTACTTTATTATCTCGGGGTTATGTATTAATAGATAACATTACTACTGTGCCACAAAAGTAAGACCAACTATTTTTTTTTTTCAAAAACGCTTTATTTATTCTTCCAAATTTATTTCATAACCTTTCAAAGTCATCCCCTCCTGACTCAATGCGCTTATGCCAACTTTTTCCAATGCTCAATGCATGCTAAAAAGTCATCGGCGGATGGCCTGCAAAGCGCTCGGCGATTCACGTTGAATCTCTTCAACTACTCAAAACGGTGTCCCCGGAGTGGCCTTTTGAGTTTAGAGAATAGCCAGAAGTCGCACGGTGTGAATACGATGGATGTTTCATTTTTGGCGAAAAGTCACGAAGAATCAATGCACAGTGCGAGCTGGCGCATTCAGTGTCTTCGGTACCAATTGAGATTTGACGCGTTTGAGGCCCAAAATGGAATTGACCGATCCTTTTGAAATTCCAACATCATCAGCAAGGTCTCTAATTGTAAATCGACGTTTTGCAAGCACCAAATCTGTAATTTTTTGGGCGTGAGCTTCGTTGCGTTGAGGCTGATGGTCGACCAGAGGGTTCTTCGTCTTCAAAGCGTTTTCTGCATTCTTTGAACTGTTTATACCACTTCTAAACATTTCTTTCCGATATAGAATGCTCTCCGAATGCCTTCAGCAACATTCTATACATTTCCGCAAAAAAATATTTAATGCAAGTTCTTTGCTCAATTAATTCAGACATTTCAAAAATCGCCGGAATCAGTTTTAGCGTCTCACAGAGACAAGCGTAACTCAAACACTAATGAATATTTTGACGTCAAATTTCACACAGATGTCAAGGATAGTACCAGCAACCTAAAAAAAAAAAGAAATTGAAATTCCATAAGTCCCGGAATTTTAAGTTGAAAATTGATCTTGCAGTTTGGACACAGTAGTAAAACGGGATATCAGAATAAGATCGATTAATAGAAAAACAAATACATAATTCTCTTAAATTTTTTTTTTTTTTTAAAAGTTCATAAATCAAATTTATTATAATTATTTGTCTATAAATATTCTTAGTAGTTTGTTATGATTGCCGTCACCCGTTTTGACCTTTATCAAACCTCGAAAACTTTTACTCTAGATAAATGTATTGATGTTTTCTCTAAATAATCCAAATACGTACATACAGCAGAAACAAATAAGATACAATCAGAAAAAAGCCAGGAATATCTACTATTTATGCTGTATATTAAAAAAGCATGCTTGTTTTCTACATAAAACTCTGCAAAAATTTCTTTGAAAGCAGATTAGGTGCAGTGATAAGCTGTGTTTCTGTCATCTTAATACTCTTCACAGGAATTCATCAGCTTATTTGCTAAGTGAAAACATCGTGTTAAGTTTTGCGCAATTTCAAAAGTAAGCAGTTATTCATAGTAAGTTTTTCTCGGCACTATTTCATGTTAACTAACTTTATTTAAAACAGGAAATAGACATGCATTTCTTGCACATACTTGTACAAAGCCAGCGCATGTGTGTGTACTATTACACTGAAGTGACAAAAGTCATGGGATAGCAATATGCAAATTTTCAGATGGCAGTAGCATCGCGTAGAACAGGTAGGTGCTTTCGCAGAGCTTTCATTTCTGTTCAAGTTATTCATGTGAAGAGGTTTTGACGTGATGATGACCGCACGACGGGAATTAACAGACTTTGAACGCGGAATGTTAGTTGGAGCTAGACGCATGGGTCATGCCATTTCGGAAATCGTTAGGGAATTCAACATTCCCAGATCCACTGTGTCAAGAGTGTGCCGAGAGTATGAAATTTCAGGCATAACATCCAACCATGGACAGCGCAGTGGTCGACCGCCTGCACTTAACGACCGAGACCGACGACGTCTGCAAAGAGTCGTAAATTCTAACAGACAAGCAACACTGCGTCAAATAACCGCAGAAATCAATGTGGGACGTACAAGGGACTTGTCTGTTAGAACTGTGCGGAGAAATTTGGCTTTCTTGGGCTATTCCAGCAGAAGACCGACTCGAGTGCCTTTACTGACAGAACGACATCGCTTTCAGCGACTCTCGTGGGCACGTGAGCATATCGGTTGGTCCCTAGATGAATGGAAAACCGTGGCCTGGTCCGATGAGTCACGATTTCAGTTGATAAGAGCTGATGGTAGGGTTCGAGTGTGGCGCAAACCCCACGAAGCCATGGACCCAAACTGTCAGCAAGGCACTGTTCAAGCTGGTGGTGGCTCCGTAATGGTGTGGGCTATTTTTTCATGGCATGGACTTGGTCCTCTGGTGCGACTGGACCGAACATTGACTGAAATGCTTATGTTCAGCTACTTGGAGATCACTTGCAGCCATTCATGGACTTCATGTACCCAAACAACGATGGGATTTTTATGGATGACAATGCGCCATGTCACCGGGCCACAACTGTTCGAGATTGGTTTGAAGAACATTCTGACAATTCCAACGAATGATCTGGCCACCTAGATCGCCCGACATGAATCCCATCGAGCATTTATGGGACATCATCGAGAGGTCTGTTCGTGCCCAAAATCCTGCACCATCAACGCTTTCACAATTATGGACGTCTATCGAGACAGCGTGGCTCAATATTCCTGCAGAAGACTTCCAACGACTTGTTGAGTCCATGCCACGCCGAGTTGCTGCACTTCGCCGGGCGAAAGGAGGGCCGACACGATATTAAGAGGTATCCAATGACTTTTTCACTTCAGTGTATACATGGAACTGTTGTTTCTGAAGGACGATTATTAATAATTTTTATTAGATAAAATGTACTATATAAATTATATTAAGATACAAACTATAAATGGTAATTTAAATAAATCATTAAATTAAATTAAAATGAAAAATAAAATTGGTATTAGAGTTCATTAAACCGTAATGATATATAATAATTTAAGATCGAATATTTACGATAATTTTAAATGCAATATTTCTAAATAAAAATTTTAACTACATACATTCTACTTTAAGAAATCTTTTGGAATCGTTTAAATATCTTGCAAAACGAAAATGATTAATTGGCCACATTTCCTGTTTTTGTAATGAAAAAAATATAGCTTCTATTAAAGATGTGTTTAAATGGTGAGAAAATGAGGGGAAAAAAAGCAGCGTAAAACTATAATCATTTCAATCCATCCTTAATCATTTTTGAAAATTATATTTTCTATGAAAAAAATCTTTAAAAAAAAAAAAAAAAAGAGACACGTAATTTGTGTGAAAACATGATTTGAAAACGATTACGCTAATGAACAATAAGAACCATTTTTAAATTCCTTTTGATTGGCTTAAGCGATAAAATGAAGAAGGAATTGAAATGAAAAATAAAGAACAGTTAAATAGCAAATAAAGTTAGTTAAAATAAAAATAAACGCATTAATACTTATTGAACAGAAAATAATTAGTAATTCACGAATGTAACCAGTATTTGATAACTTTTAAATATAAAGATGTGTAGGTATGTAAGCAAATGTGATTAAAAATCTATTCCAAGCATAGATATACTCTGTTTAATATTTCCCCAAAGTTAAATAATTTAATTGTAGTGAGTGAAAAATGAACGAAAAATGAAAATAGTAATGAATGAAAGATTAAAATTCATAAAAAATTCCTTTACAAATTACATGTAAGTGCGTAAGACATAATAAGATTTATTTAAAATCTGTCTTTTTTTTTTTTTTTTTTTTTTAAATAATTCAGTTATCTTGTTATTGAAATAGGTTATTTTATTTTATCCTATTAAAAACTTGCCTTTAGCCAAAATAAAAAATGACTTTTGTCCGCTGTAGGAATAAAATAAGATTATTAAATATTTACAGTTGAAACTAATAATAAAAAGCAAAAAGAAAGCTAAAAACACCTGCAAAGCGATAACATTCACAGCATTGTAACCTAGCTCAACTAGTGCGGAAATGCGTCTTCGCTTCGTAGTTAGTTTTCATGGTAAACCATTTAACACACTATAAATCCAGCGCGTTTTCAGAAATAACATTCTCGTAATTTAATAAAATAACACAGAAAACTTTACGTATTTAAACAAATTAAATGATTTTTCCTATCACTTAAAATAATCAAAAATATTTAAAATTTGTGTTTATAAAATAAAATTGTGCTATATTTTTCGTTAATACTAACATGAAAAGAAATTATGGCATTTTTGGGATGCAAAATCTATAATTCCATTAAATAGTTTACTTTAAAATTCAATTGAATGTAAAATGAACATTCCAACGTGCATGAGAAATTTCTTATGAAATTAAAACGGTATATAAAAACCCATGAATAAGACGCCTTATTATAACTTACTTTCCCTAAAAGAGCTATTAAAATGAATTTTTTTTTTTTGTTAACTATGCATATTGTAATACATTTCGCAAATATTTCCTTGCGATTAGTGGATTGACTAAGTTAATCGTAAAGAGAAGAAATTAAAATTAAAATTCACTTGAATGTAAAATGAACATTCCAACGTGCATGATAAATTTTTTTATGAAATTAAAACGACATAGAAAAACCCATGAATAAGACGCCTTATTATAACTTACTTTCCCTAAAGAGCTATTAAAATGGATTTTTTTATTAACTATACATATTGTAATACATTTCGTAAATACTTCCTTGCGATTATTGGATTGACTAAGTTAATCGTAAAAAGAATAAGAATGATGTAAACGGAAGATCAAGTTTGGTATGAACGTTTTGAAACATGTGCATGTCATTCAAATCTTTTCATCAGTTGCTCAAATTGGGTAAAAACATTTTTTGTTAGTCTTATAATTGCGGCCGAGGTATTATAAAAGTAAGGTTAAAATCGACAAGTCATTTATTAAGGATTTTATCGAATATCTACGAAGGTGGAGATGATATCAGATAATTGAGTGGGTAAGATAAGCGGTATTAAGAAGAACGTGGAAACTATAATGCTATTGATATCTAAAATTTTAAATATTAATGTGCATAAATAGCTTTTTAAATCAATTTTAAAGATGCCGTTAAAAAATGTGAGTTTCGAATAAACGTTTGAAAACATGTGAATGTCTATTTTTATCTTTTATTATGTAGTCGGGTTTAATAATTATTTATGAATCTTAGTTAAAACTGTGATTAGATTTACTAAGAAGTTGAAATTGAATAAACCGATTAGTTTGATTTATAGTAGAAGTATCCAGCATTTTTAAAACTGGTAATAATAAAAATATTTATTTATTAAGATAGAAATGAGAATGATGTGGGTGAGAGAAGTGTGACTTGGCTCAGTGACGCTCTTAGAGTCCTATAAGACCGGGGACCTATGGGTCTATGGGTGAAAGTGGATCCTGACCTATGGGTGAAAGTGGATCCTGAGCCACTAAAAACATCCATGCCACCGCCGGAACCTGAACCTGAAACCGGTGGAACCGAGTGCCAGAGCGGTAGACACTCGGCCATTCAGGCCCTACTGCCTGGCACTACAGTTCGTGTTGGTCCATGGCCGTCTGCTTCCTGGCTGATTCCGAAACAGAAGATGTTTTCTTTTTTATGGAGTAGGGTTGTCAGCCTAACGCCAAACCCTCTACTGTCATATTAGACGGAGACCAACAGTTTAAAGTGGATCCCGAACCTCTACAAACATCCAAGGCGCCGCCGGTATTCGAACCTAAAACCTGTGGCAACGACCGCCAGGCACTCGGTCATCAGAACTCATATGTCGTTATTAAAAAGGCATAGAAACGTAAGGTTAGGTTACATTTTTAAAGATATAAAAAGCATTTTGAAAATGAAAGTAAATCTACATAGAAAATCTATTATTAACAAAAAATATAGATGATTATAGAATTTTGAAGATTGCTAGATAATATTTTTAGTTTTTAAAAATTAATGAGATACCTGAGTTTTCATTTTTTTCTGATTTTTCCCAAACATTTATGTCTGGGAGACTGATGGGCGAAATTGACCGTTTTATGTTATTTACTATTAAAAAAAAAAACATATAAGCAGTGAATTAAATTTTAGTGTGTAGGATAAAAGAAAAACTATCAAAATGCAAAACGCGTAACTTTTTTTTTTAAATGTCTTTTCAGAGCTTTTGAAACTAGCGCACTAGCGCCTGTTCAAATAAAAAACGTGCCTGCAATCAATTTTGATTTGACGCATAAGTTGTTTTGGTTTCCGATTGCAGAAATTCTTCAGAAAGGGTGAAAAAGCTTTTGCGTTTGAGATATGAGACATTTTTCAATTGCATATTCCTATCACCGGAGTCATATTTCTCCAAGAAAATTTTTATTGGGGGAAAAAAAAAAAAAAATTTAGTGAAATGAAAAACTTATAACCGACAACAATTTTTTTTATTTATTTTTATTTTGAAGAAAAATTATTTCGGTTATTGACAATAAGTTCTAGAAAATAAAGAGTTTCCAATAATAATTTATAATTAGGTATTTTCATTAAAAGGTACTTCCCGTGTAATTTATTACTTTTTAAAAAATGAATTCTCTTAACTTTTCAATATATAATCGGCCCGGCTGGTGAGCGTTAGGGGAGGAGGTTCAATGCGCTGGTGACTTTGTTGTAGACGCTGTTTCAAAAAACGAGGAGGCTCGATGACGTTTGTGATGTTCAGCAACTTGCCTCGTTAGTCGGACTATCTGGTGGAGGTTTTCGGATTTTCTCCCATACGACACTGAAATGAGGGGAGATTTGAGTTGAGAGAGTTGAGATTTGAGAGGGGAGAGCTGGTGGCTTTGTTGTAGACTTCTAAAAGGTCTCCCGGAAGACACTGCCCTCCTTCTTCAGTGTCACGGATCCAGGTCAGACTTCTATCTACGATGCTCTATCACAACAGAACCCCCCCTCCCCCTTCCATGAAACCACACGGGTTCTTGTACTTGGTCTAGATGTTGCTGTCTACCAAGTGTGATAAGAAAAATAAACGTATAATCGTGTGTAACAAACATTACTTAAACAAACATTACTCGTCTCTAGAAATATGAATTTTTGTTTTGATTTTACAAAAATTTCTGGAATGCTTTGTAATTCATACGATGCAGCATATCTTGCCCCCTTATTAATTTTTAACAACTAAAAATTGAGGCAGTTTGTTTGTAAACAAACAAGACGAAAAGTCGTATGCCTTCTTTCCATCCTTTTCTCTTTTTAAAATGATCAGTAATTAGTATAGTTAAAGGCTCTTAAATTCTTAATTACTCCTAAATGTTCATTTAATATAAATATTAAATAAACAATTAATATTTATATTGATTAATATAATTATTAATTTTTAATATTTATATTGATTTAATATAATTATTAATTTTTAATATTTATATTAACAATTAATATTTGTAATGTATTATTCTGTATGTATTATCTCTTAATTTTTTTAATATTATATTATATTATTATTTAATGTTATTTTATATAAATAAACATTTTAACTCAATAATTAATAAATTTATTTAAATTTTTAATCCTAATTCTCTCTTTTTATGATTTTGCAGAGAATGTGCTCATTTGTAAATTATTCCTTTTAAATTTAATTTTGCTAAATTTTAATAGTTAAGCAATAACTTATAAATTATGATACTGAGGTACAGGGTTCTAACCCTAGGCACTCCAACTAAACACCAGCCTTTACTTTATTTACTAAATAGCAAAAAATGAATTCTTGATCGAAATCGCATAAATTCAGACCTCAAATGATCAAAATAATCATTATAATTTATATCACACTATGTACGAAATAGTAAAATGTAGCTTCAAAGAAGCGCATAACAATAAGCATGATTAACTTGATGAATAAACACTACTTTTAATATATTCTGACGTTAGCAATTTCTATGGAAGGCCTTCAAAACAAACCTATGGAAGTCACTCTCTATCAAGATCAGATCAAGTCAGATCTCTATCAAGCTGAAAAAGAAGAAGCTATGGGTGAATAAATTGAATGCCATACAACGGTTAAATCTTTTATAAGTTCGAAGCCTATTATACAGTACATTTAATCAACTAAGGATGTCATTATATATTTATTCAATTAATAGCACCGAAAGGTGACAAGTGGTACATGGTGGAGTGTTGTTCTCAGAATTCTATTATTTAGAGTGCCTATTGTCTGCATAAAATCCGGTTTCCTCCAAACAAATATTCGTAAAAATCCAACCATCTTAGCACGTTATAAATAACTTCAGCATTTCCCACTCAATTGTTGTTGAATAGCTATAACTTGTATTAAAATAATGGTGTTTTGATCCCAAAGAAAATAATTAGGTAGGTAAATCCTTGATAATTGTGAAAGTGATATGAGTGTCAGAGGTGTCAAATTGTATTTAATTTATTTTGAATAATAACTCTGCTAATTTTACATTAAATTATTACAGTTAGTAATATATGATTGTCTGAAAATTAAAATTAACTAATTAATTCATTTTTATTTTAATTAGTTGCTGTTAATTTTCTGCATAAAATTATCTTTGTTATTAAAATTTTTATCTTGATTTGATTTTTATTTATACATAATTTATTTTCGATAACTGAATTATCTGGTCCATCATTCAATAAATAAAGTTATTATACCTGATAAAATCCAGGTTATAAAATACCCCGGATTAAATTGATTAAAATAATGTTGAATAAAAAATAACGTTGAAAATAATGTTGAATTAAGTTAAAATAATGTTGAATAAAAAATAATGTTGAAAATATTGTTGAATTAAGCTAAAATAATGTTGAATAAAAATTAATAAATAAAACCAAAATGCAGATTTTATTATTATTGCTATCAAAATTACTACTTATCTTCCCGATATCATATACCTGGATTTATTTAACTTAAATTAATCTTTATTAAATTATAGAGATATTGTTATAAATAAAAGGTTATATATTTGGAAAGTTTGTTTCAAAAATGCATATATAATTACGATGTATCGTAATTACAAAATATTTACATAGACAATTTTATAAAATTTGCATCAAAATTTAATAATTTGATTTATTGTTTGATAAAAACTTGCTTTTACTTGTTAATAAATACTATTTTTAGATATAACCGTTTTTGTAAGGAAGCAATACCCGTTTTAAAAAAAAAAGAAAAAGTAGAATATCTGAATATTTAAAAATAATTGATTTTTACTCATTTTGTTTATCAAATTATTATTTTTGGTTTCAAAATTTATAGACAATTGTAATTTTATTTACAAATAGCAATAAATTATCAGACCGTTGAATTGCGAAATATTTTCTGTGTAAACATGCAGAAGGCAAAATGTTATGTCGTCTCTGGGACTTGGTTAGCTGATATGAAGATAGGCACACGCAAAGCTGTAAAATCGATCGATCATCTAATGTTGGTTTTTATGCAGTCTGGAATCAGGTATCGTTTTAATGCGAGACTTGCGAAAATGGCGCGATTATGAGGCATATTAAATATTCATGTAAAATAAGTTGAGATTATCATTCCTGTAGAATTTTGTAACATCTATTGATTCATAGTATACTAATAAATTCGAAATCAGGAATATTCACTTTGGGGATTTATTTACTTCTTATATTGGTTAAACAAAATAAATTTCCTGATTTTCCTTTGTTAAGAATTTTATAAGAATAGATCTGAAATATGTTTTTCTACAAAGGAAATAATTTAGTGTTTTTACTCCTTAACCTGTAAGTAGTATTCTTTTCCAAAGACATGCTATGTATGAAGGGCATTGAAATAGCAAACATCAAAAGCTTTCTTAGGAAGTATCAAGAATTTTATTCGTTCCGAATGATTTAATGTATATATGAAAATTAAGACTATTTCTACATTGTATGGTTATTACTTATTATAGAAGCCATATCATACTTCTGCCTACTTTGTCCATGAAAATAACTTTTTTATTTTTCCCTGATAGTCAAAAATTAATCACGTATTTGAAATTATTCCCGGTATTTAGTGCCAACTTACTAACATTTCTAAAAATGTGTAAAAATTTGTTCAAGTTATCAATAAACAAGTAAGCATTTTATCAAGTTGATTAACATTCAACGTTAAAGAATTAACATTAAAGAATTTAGAAACAATAAATATGAAATAAATTAAGAAAGAACACAAACAAGTTTTTTTAAAATCAATATACCAAAAAAGTACTAAAAATCACTTTACTTTTTAAAAATATTACTTTCTGTAGTACTTTTAATGCAAGTTGTACATTTAATGGCCAAAATTTCAAACAATTCATTCATTTTCAAAGAATGACTGTTTGAAAATGAAATTAATAAACTAATCCATTTTTATTTTATGAAGTTGATGTTGACTTGACTTGACTTTGAGATTTATTAAGTTGCTTTTAATTTTCTGCATGAAATTTTGTTTGTTATTAAAGTTTTATCTTGGCTTGATTTTTATTTGATTTATACATAATTCATTTTCAATAACTGAATTCTTTGATCCATCATTCAAAGTACTAAGTCAAGTCAAGTCAAGCCCATCATTCAATTAATAAAGTTGTCATAGGATGAAATCCAGGTTAACAAATCCCGGTTAAAATGATAATAACAGTTAAGGTCACGGTTAACAAATAAGTTTTTAACAAATAATTATCTACTTACGTCTCTTATCTTTTTGGTGTTGATGAGCGTGTGTGTTAAGTGGAAAAAAACAATAATGCCCTTCTTTGTAGATCGAAGAGATAGAATCTTGCTTGTGCTGAAGCTTTGAATAAGTAACACACCGTCTTGATTTTCAAAACCCCTAACAGTTGCATTTAAAATGCGTATTGACTATCAAGTCCTTGCTCCAATTAAATTTAGTTTAGAAAGAAAGAATAAAAACGAACTTTTTAGGTTAGTATGTCATTTTCTTGTTAATGGAATAGTTTTCATATTAACAATTAGTTAATACACTGAAGTGACAAAAGTCATGGGATAGCAATATGCAAATTTTCAGATGGCAGTAGCATCGCGTAGAACAGGTATAAATGCGCAGTGCTTTCGCAGAGCTTTCATTTCTGTTCAAGTTATTCATGTGAAGAGGTTTTGACGTGATGATGACCGCACGACGGGAATTAACAGACTTTTGAACGCGGAATGTTAGTTGGAGCTAGACGCATGGGTCATGCCATTTCGGGAAATCGTTAGGGAATTCAACATTCCCAGATCCACTGTGCCAAGAGTGTGCCGAGAGTATGAAATTTCAGGCAGAACATCCCACCATGGACAGCACAGTGATCGACCGCCTGCACTTAACGACCGAGACCGGCGACGTCTGCAAAGAGTCGTAAATTCTAACAGACAAGCAACACTGCGTCAAATAACCGCAGAAATCAATGTGGGACATACAAGGGACTTGTCTGTTAGAACTGTGCGGAGAAATTTGGCTTCTAGGGCTATTCCAGCAGAAGACCGACTCGAGTGCCTTGACTGACAGAACGACATCGCTTGCAGCGACTCTCGTGGGCACGTGAGCATATCGGTTGGTCCCTAGATGAATGGAAAACCGTGGCCTGGTCCGATGAGTCACGATTTCAGTTGGTAAGAGCTGATGGTAATGTTCGAGGTGGCAGCCCCACGAAGCCATGGATCCAAACTGTCAGCAAGGCACTGTTCAAGCTGTGGTGGTGGCTCCGTAATGGTGTGGGCTGTTTTTTCATGTCATGGACTTGGTCCTCTGGTGCGACTGGACCGAACATTGACTGGAAATGCTTATGTTCAGCTACTTGGAGATCTTGCAGCCATTCATGGATTTCGTGTACCCAAACAACGATGGGATTTTTATGGATGACAATGCGCCATGTCACCGGGCCACAACTGTTCGCGATTGGTTTGAAGAACATTCTGGACAATTCCAACGAATGATCTGGCCACTAGATCGCCCGACATGAATCCCATCGAGCATTTATGGGACATCATCGAGAGGTCTGTTCGTGCCCAAAATCCTGCACCATCAACGCTTGCACAATTATGGACGTCTATCGAGACAGCATGGCTCAATATTCCTCAATATCCCATGACTTTTGTCACTTCAATGTAATATATGAACATTTTATCAGTTTAATTAAGTATTCGTTCAATCCAAACAGTGATAAATACAAAATGACAATAACTTTGTTGAAAAATGTCTTTAATTTTCCAAAACAAAATTCGTGGATATTATATTCATCCAGATAAATCTAATATAAAAACGATAAAATTCGGTACTTTAGACACTGATGGCATGTTAATAACATTTGAAATATCTGCTTATTTTTTCATAGATTAATTTTTTTCTTCAATGTATTCGTAATTAAAAACTAGTTGACCGAGCTGTAAAAATTTTAATAAAAAAAATTTATCATTGGATTAAATTTCTCTTAACAGAAATTCTAAGTCTTAAAAACATGTCCGAAAATAATTTTTTTTATATGCATTATATTAAAAGAATGCATGTAATTTACAGGAAATTTGATAAACGTATGCGCTATTTCCTATTAATCTACTTTTTATTTAAAGCATTTATTTGCTTTATTTATTGAGTTTATAAACATTCGCAATCTTGAAGTATAGCTAACTTAATATTTTACCTTTTTCACATTTATTCCAGCATTGCCAAACTGATAAATACATTCTATTTAATTAGACATAATGTAATATTTTGCTTGTTTATACGTATCTTAAAAATAGAATCTTCGATATAAACAAATAAAATTGAATTTCATTCACTTTATGCGATATTGAAGCAGCGTTCTTTAGCTAACTTAATATTTTACCTTTTCACATTTGTTCCAACATTGCCAAACGGGTAGATACATATTCCTTTTTTAATTAGACATAATGTAATATTTCGCTTGTTTACACGCAGCTTAAAATAGAAACTTCGATATAAACTAATAAAATAGAAACTAATACAATTGAACTTCATGTCATTGAAGCTACGTTCTTAAGTAATGAAATTTCACAAATTTTTAACACAACTATTGACTCAGAATGGCGTTAAAAATCTTCAAATTTAATTTTATTTATGTAGCAAAAGACGTTCTGCGATTCCCTTTTGTGAGTCCACAAGCTTCCGAATCCTTGGTAGCTCCGTTCTGTAAATAAAGAGTCCAAATCGATCCATGGGACAGCTTTCGGAAAATATCTTGCTGCCCTGAGGAGAGACTCTGAAATTCCAGTGTTGCACGAATTAATTGATTTGCACCATGTTTGCTGCTCAGCGGAGAATGAATCCAATCGCCCCGGATTAGTTTGCCGGTTTTTCCGGTTGGATTGCAGGCTGGAATGGAAGTTTACTTAGTTTATTTGAACATACAGAGTAAGACGAAAGTGAAATAAATTTAATTTATGTATAAATATCAAGGATTTTGTATCAAGTGTAGCAGAATTATATCTAAATAATTAGAAATGATAATCAAGTTGCTGTAGATTTCAGAAATGAGAGATTTTGCCCTGAGATACAAAAAAGGTCTTATGTAGTAAGAAGGGTTGGATAAATAGAAATCTTCGAAAAAGAATTGTTTTGTCTAATCGAGGTATTTTCGGATTGTACCCAGATCTTGCCTTTGATTATGCTATCAATCATATACCTTGCCATTATCTCTCAAACTTTGCCTTTGATTATCTTATGTTATTTATTAAGTTATCCTTTCAATAATTCTTACGCGATTGATAGACTGGATATTACATTAAAGTTTTTATGTTTTCATCTTCAAATAAGAATTGGATTTCAGAATGACTCTTTCTTTCGCACCTCGATACAATATAAATCGAAACAATAGTGTGATATGAGCTGAAACCATTTATATGAGATCATGAATTAAGGATTTTTGTGTATTTCTGTGTCTATTTAGTCTAGCTAGTTTTATGAGACCACATGGGTTCTCTTGGACTTGGGTCTAGATGTTGCTGTCTACCAAATGGGATAAGAAACAACAACAATAGTTAAATAACGTAAAATTGTTGTAAAAGACAATTTTATTTCAAAGTAAGAATAAAGAATGTTTCAAGAAAAGAAAATCATTTGGAATTCTATAGTAATTTTTATTTTTTTAAGATTGCTGTTATGCGTTTTTTGTTCTTACATTAAATTCTAAATTTTATTGGTAACTTGTATAATTGAACAACCGATTATATTCTATTTTTAGTAAAATTATTTTTATTTTAGTAAAATTTTTCTGTTACTGGTATTCGTTAATCAAAGACCAAAGTTGAATCCTATTTAAAGAAGGAAAAATAGCTTCAATTAGGGCGAATGTTTATTTAATGCAATTTTCAATATAAAACTATTTTACGGAGGTTTATTTCTCCTGATTGAAGGTTGAAAATTGCTTACACGTGTGCCCATTCTATTTTTGTTTATTTTTTTTATTTCTCTTCCATTTCTAATTTCTATAGTAAATCTATTTCTATCTGTAAAAGTTTTTTTTCTTTTTCAAAAAGGTTGTAGAAAATAAAATAAAATCGTCATCAAAACGATTACTTGATTAGGAAATACTTCACTAAAATACTCTTCCGAAAGTTCTGCTATTGAAGGATGCCACTCTAAAAAGTATTTATAGCAGTAATTGTGGGTGGTTTAAATGCTAATGATTGCTCTTGAAAATTAAAGATGCAATTGAGAAATAAGAGGCATCTAACGAGCAGTTTTTAAGTTCGACCATTTTGTTAAATTTGGACGTCAAGTTGGTAAATGTCACCTAGAATTTTACTATTTTTACTTTTTCTAAGATTGACACTAAGAATAGGGAAAAAAATTATTTTAAGTAATTTTCAAAGCGATTTCGAATGAATTCTGCACACAGAGAATTTCGATAACGATAATCTTTTCAGGATTTTTATAGAAGGAAATGTTCTGAATGAACTGTTTATCGATTATTTAATAACGCAATCTGGAGATATCGCGGGTTCGCAATGTATGATTACGATACAAATTATTTAATGCTTAAAACCAAGTACATTGACTCTTGTTTAATTATTATGGAATAGTTGCTAATAAATATTTCATTTTCAATTTGAATAAAGGATTTTCTTTGCTGATTCATTTTTTGATTCATATACTAAGCAGTCAAATGTTTTAAAAGAAGAAATAAAAAAAAATTGAATTTTTTTCCAAAGTGGTAAACAAGCTTCTAATCATTCAATCGGCCTGATGGACAATTGACTAGCGCTCTGGCCTTTTGGTACTGAAGGCTTCAGGGGGAATCCCTGGCAGTGGGATGGATGTTTGTTAGTGGCTCGGAATCCACCTTAAACTGTAGGTCCCAGTAGGTTTAAAATGAGCCAAAAAATGACCGTAGAGCAAAAAATCAAACCTTAAATTATTCTATTAGTGGTTAATGGTTTGGTTTGCCACTCTACGGTCATTTTTTACATTTTAGGCTAATTAGAACGGGACCTACAATTTAACATGCATTCCGAACCACTAACAAACATCTATGCCACCGCCGGGATTCGAGCCTGAAGTACCAAAAGCAGAACGCTAGTCAACTGGCTATTGGGCCACTAGTGGTAATGAGAAATTCACTAATTCACGTCTTTTGAAAGAATTTTCTTTTTTATTTGAGAAGCCATTTTTTTTTTATCACAAAATATGAATTTATCTTTTATCAGAAGAAGAATGAAAAATAAATCTCAGTTATTCTAAAAAAGAAAATTTTGTCACTAATAATACTATTCTTTGAAGAAACAACAAAACAATTTTCTTTAACTTGTTGATTTGTCCTGCATTTATTGAGAGAGCAGTAGAAAATATTTTCAATCTTTTATTTCATAAATTTTCCTCCTTTGCAATGAAAATAAAAGGCTTCGAAAGACTAATTTGTTTGAAATTCGATATTATGATTTTTGAAGGAAGTTTTATGATTATAAATTGTCAATTTTTTTTTTTTGCAGTGAGTGCTAAAGGAAACGACTGACAGATTACTTAACGCATTTATATTTTCAAGAAGTTAGTGAGTCAAATTGGTCAGAAATTTCAAATGCAGTGATTAGAAAAATATATATTAAAATTAACACGTGTACATATAAAGCAATTAAAAATTCAGATTTTATATTTGCATGTTTCCGTATAAATTTGGCTGAAAATTAATACTTATTCTATTAACTCTTGACATTAAGAATAATTTACTTAACTTAATTGCATGATAATTTGGTAAGTTAAGTTTATCAACTTTGGACTTAATTTTAACTAAGGATTAAAGGTAAACTTTAATTAAATCTCCGATAAGATGGAATTATAAGCCCTCCAGACTTATGAAATTATAAGCCCTGCAGTCTTATGAAATTGTAAGTTCTGCATAGTCTTATGGATTATAAACCCTGCAATAAGATAGTATACAGTTCTGTTTATGATTTCTCATTTTGACTTTTTAATAGATTATAAGTTTAGTCCAATTCAACAACATTTTCTACTTAAGTCACTTAATAAGTGGGATTGTCTTATGTAAATTATAATTAGGCAATGATATGACGACAGCCTGAGTAAAGTAGCATGATTTTTAAATTTGTGAAATTCTATAAAAACTGTCTATGGTAAATGAGTCAGCTCCTCATTTGCTTCACCAGAGTTAACCGCAGAGTCACCGTAGAATGCAAGTTGTGTTGAATTCTATGTCATTTATGGTTTAAACCAGGGATGGCCAACTCAAATGATCTTGCGGACTACTTTGGAAACGCTTCATAACTCCGCGAGCCGCATATAAAATTATATATCCCTATATTAGATTAGACCCACTATAGTCATTTTTTGAAGTGAAAAATTGAAGCATAATGAGTTATTATTGTTACTATTATTCTTACATGTAAACATATATAATATAATAATAATGATACTAAACGCTCATTGTAAAGAAATATATAACACTATAAATGAAAATATATAAATATAAGTGAAATAAAAAAAATGAATTCATTAAAAAACTAGTTATTTTATTTATTAATTATATTATTAATTTTATTAATTTTTTATATTATTATTAGTAACATTATTTTCTAATGCGATATTTGTTTGCGCAAGAATATTATTTTAAAATCAAAGTTAATTTTTCTCATAATTTCGACAGTTAATTTTTGAATATATGGATGCACAAATAATGTATTTTTAAATAAATTGGTTTTTACTACTTTGGCCATTATAAAATAAATATATTTCGTAAAAGTGTGATAAATCTCACGGGCCGTAAAAAATGTTCAAGGGTGGCCGCGGGTTGGTCACTCCTGGTTTAAACAAAAACACAGGGCAACTGCTATCTCACTTTCTGAATGCGCGTCGTAATATTAGTGTTTAATCCTAAGACTTTACTGTATTAACAATTACATTTTTACTCAGTTACATTTTTCTTTGAAGCCTTCAGAATAAAAATAAAAGAATAATGTAGAACTAGTTTAATTGAAAATGTCAAAAAAAACACAGAAAAGATAAAAATATTTTCAAAGAGACATCAATTCATCTTCTTTATATACACTGAAGTGACAAAAGTCATGGGATACCTCTTAATATCGTGTCGGCCCTCCTTTCGCCCGGCGAAGTGCAGCAACTCGACGTGGCATGTACTCAACAAGTCGTTGGAAGCCTTCTGCAGGAATATTGAGTCCTGCTGTCTCGATAGACGTCCATAATTATGAAAGCGTTGATGGTGCAGGATTTTGGGCACGAACAGACCTCTCGATGATGTCCCATAAATGCTCGATGGCATTCATGTCGGGCGATCTAGGTGGCCAGATCATTCGTTGGAATTGTCCAGAATGTTCTTCAAACCAATCGCGAACAGTTGTGGCCCGGTGACATGGCGCATTGTCATCCATAAAAATCCCATCGTTGTTTGGGTACATGAAGTCCATGAATGGCTGCAAGTGATCTCCAAGTAGCTGAACATAAGCATTTCCAGTCAATGTTCGGTCCAGTCGCACCAGAGGACCAAGTCCATTCCTTGAAAAACAGCCCACACCATTACGGAGCCACCACCAGCTTGAACAGTGCCTTGCTGACAGTTTGGGTCCATGGCTTAGTGGGGTCTGCGCCACACTCGAACCCTACCATCAGCTCTTACCAACTGAAATCGTGACTCATCGGACCAGGCCACGGTTTTCCATTCATCTAGGGACCAACCGATATGCTCACGTGCCCACGAGTCGCTGCAAGCGATGTCGTTCTGTCAGTAAAGGTACTCGAGTCGGTCTTCTGCTGGAATAGCCCAAGAAAACCAAATTTCTCCGCACAGTTCTAACAGACAAGTCCTTGTACGTCCCACATTGATTTCTGCGGTTATTTGACGCAGTGTTGCTTATCTGTTAGAATTTACGACTCTTTGCAGACGTCGCCGGTCTCGGTCGTTAAGTGCAGGCGATCGACCACTGCGCTGTCCATGGTGGGATGTTATGCCTGAAATGTCATACTCTCGGCACACTCTTGACACAGTGGATCTGGGAATGTTGAATTCCTAACGATTTCCGAAATGGCATGACCCATGCGTCTAGCTCCAACTAACATTCCGCTTTCAAAGTCTGTTAATTCCCGTCGTGCGGTCATCATCATGTCAAAACCTCTTCACATGAATAACTTGAACAGAAATGAAAGCTCTGCGAAATCACTACGCATTTATACCTGTTCTACGCGATGCTACTGCCATCTGAAAATTTGCATATTGCTATCCCATGACTTTTGTCACTTCAGTGTATATATAATAAAAGCATTGTTGCTGCTGCTACCACATTTCTTATACCATGCTTTACATTTTTAATAACGTTATAAGGAAACTTTTTTTGTTATCGGTGCAATATATATAACATGCTCTGTTTCCTCTTATTTCCGTTATTCAAACAGTGTCCGAATGACCCTTCATACTAACATAGTCATATTCAGCAACATTTTCTACTAAAGTACGTAATAAATGGGATAGCCTTTTGTAAATTATCATTAGGTTATGATATGAAGACACCTTAAGCAAAGTAGTATGGCTTTAAATTTGGAGAATTCTATAAAAACTGTGGATTGTAAATGCATCAGACTCTCATTTGCTTAACTCGGATGAAGTCACCACAAAATGCAAGTTGTGTTGAATTCTATGTCATTTATAGTTTAAACAAACCCACAAGACAATTTTTATCTCACTTTCTGAATGCTCGTTACAATATTAGTGTTTAATCATAAGACTTACTGTATTAGACAATTTCAATTATGCTTTGAAGCCTTCATAATAAAAATAAAAGAATATAAGATCAGTTTAACTGAAAGTGTCAAAAAAAAAAAATATATATATATATATAGAAGACTACATTGCTGTTGTTGCTGCTACATTTCTTATACCATGCTTTACATTTTTAATCACGATATAAGGAAACTTTTTTGTTATCGGCGTAATATATATAACATGCTCTGTTTCCTCTTATTTCCGTTATTCAAAGCAGTGTCCGAATGACCCTTCAAACAATTTGTCATGATTAAACACAGACGAATTTCGCGTGAGTCTTGTAATATCTGAAACCAGATCCTCAAAGCGGCGACGAAAGGTGAATTGGCGATAAAATTGTCGAGGACGTTAAGTGGCATTGGAATACACACACCAAGAGTTGAAAAAAGTCTGCGTGGCTGAGAAGTTACTAAGCCGGTTTGTAAAATCTTCCGGCTAACTGTACTTCCTATAGTTGAACTCGGTCACATCTAAAATAAACCAGAAAAAAAGAAGAGTAGTTATCAGATCTTCCAGGAAACGCAATTTTTTGTGTGTGGGGGAGAGGAAATAAAGGTTTGACCTTATATTTGAAGTCTTTATGATTTTTGTAGTTATTTCCAATAAACAGTATGGATTTGTTGTATCTAAACATTTCTTTTTAAAAGGAAAATAATTCTAAGATACTTCATAGAATAAAGAATTGTATAGTTTCAACGAGGTTTCTGAAATTTTCTTCCACAAAATATCTTTAAATATGAGCATAAAATTAATTCTTTGTTTAAATGTTCGTCAGTAAGAAAGATAACATTAATATCATCACAATTTCTATGATTTTTGAAGTTATCTCCAATAAACAATGTGGATTTTTTTTTGCATTTTAAACATTTTTTTAAAGGAAAATAATTTCCTTCACTTCAGACACTTCACAGAATAAAGAATTGCTTAGATTCAATGGGATTTTTAAAAATTAATATATTATTTTTGAAAATGTATCTCGAATTAGCAATATGGAAATAGAAATTGTGATGATATTAGTGTTATCTTTCTTACTGAAGAACATTTAAACAAAGATTTAATTTTATGTTCATATTAAAAAAAAAATTTGTGGAAAAAATTTCACAAACCTCATTGAATCTATGCAACTCTTTATTCTATGTAGTGTCTTAGAATTATTTTTCTTTTAAAAGAAATGTTTAAAGACACAATAAGTTAAAGAATCTTCTAACTGAATTAGTTTTTGAGTATTTTTGAATTAGAGAAGTATTGCCTATAATATATATAAGATTTTTAAATATAACAATCAGGTTTTCATGAAAAGATGACTTCTTTATTTAATTAACCTAAATTTTGATTTTATATTAAAAAAAAAAAAAAAAGAGGTGACTTAAATTAAAAAAAAAGAAGGGATGTGTGATTGATCAAAAAGGGACTAATGTCTGACAAAAGTAGACATTTTGAAGCAATTGATCAAAAGGGACTAATGTCTGACAAAAAGTAGACATTTTGAAGCAATAAAAAACAATAGAATATTCGTCTATTCCCAGCCAGAAACGTCATCTGCGATAGATTCTTTTGACTCCTTTCTGACTACCGACCTTCATTTTAAGGCATGCGCAGTTTTCAGGAGAAAAGAAGGCGCCGATTTGCCATGAATGCCACTAAAAATTGCTAGCTATTTTTTCAATCTTTGGTTTATTCTGTCTTCTATTCTTTGGTTTTATTCTGTCAGTGTAGTTTAAATAAGTGAATAGATTTTTTTATGAAAGAAGAATCCATTTTTCACCTGAACATCTAATGAATGACCATCGAAAAATTCATGCTTGAATTATGGTAATATCAAATAGGTTTCATTTAATATTTTCATGACGAACATTTGTCAAATGTAGTAATATACCTCCTACAAAATGTCTGAATATGTAGTAAGGAGAAAAGCGTAAATTAATACCTATTTGTATTGAATTCAATTTATTTTTATAACTTTCATAAAGTAATAAATGCTAAATTATTTCATAAATCAATTTCCAAGAAATACATGAAAGTAAATCGAAACGTTTTCGCTAACAGTATATTATTAGATCTTCCATAAGCTAAACTAATAAACGAAGTCTAAAATAATTTATCCTTATCAATTGTTAAGGAATACATGGCAGTAAATTGAAACGTTTTCGCTTACAGTATATTATTAGATTTTTCATAAGCTAAACTGGTAAAAGAATTCTAAAATAATTTATCCAGTTTCGATATGAACACTTATCAAATGAATATAGATTTTAAAAATAATTCCCATAATCTACAAATAGACAACAGAAAGTCCGATGCCAAGTGTAGAGGGAAAGTGACAAGAAATCTGTATGAATAATTTTATCTTCAGCAGGTAGTATTAATAGCACAATAGAAGGAAAACCGCTGAATAATATTCTTCCAAAACGAACAATTGAAAGCTAAGTGTCATCAACCGGATCTATAATATCGATGCTGCTTTTAAAGCATTGATGCGAGTTTAAATATCTTTGTGGAGATGACTGGTTCCGTTTCACGTGGAAGATTTTTTTTTGATGCAATCGATTTCGTCCGTAAATCGCAGATTACGCGATTCCTCTAGGTCGTGCTCCAATTCTTCTGTCACTTATTTTTATGATGTTATCTTTAGACACTGCGTATATAACTTTAGAACGTAGGTTCATCGCTTAAACTTCCAGATTTCTGACAACGATAATAGAGTTCCTCGGCGGCTTCACAATTAATCGGAAAAAAGATCTGTAGTCATTAGCTATAACAGCTCCTCGTTTGGATGTTGGCCTTTGCACTTTAAATTTTTTTTAAACCATTTAAAATTAATTTAAATTTGCGATTAATATACTCTTAAATATTTTTTCCTTTTCGAATGAACGGAATTTGTCAATAAAAATGTGTTTTATGAGAGAACCTTAATGTTTATAGCTTCCTAATTTAATGGATTAATTTCAAAAAAGAGATTTGTAGTCATTTGTTGCAAAGGTGTCTCATTTTAATGTAGGCAATTGCACTTTGAATTTTCTTTTATACAATAGAAATGAACTTAAATTTGTGGTCAATATACAATGAAGTGACAAAAGTCATGGGATAGCAATATGCAAATTTTCAGATGGCAGTAGCATCGCGTAGAACAGGTATAAATGCACAGTGCTTTCATTTCTGTTCAAGTTATTCATGTGAAGAGATTTTGACGTGATGATGACCGCACGACGGGAATTAACAGCTTTGAACGCGGAATGTTAGTTGGAGCTAGACGCATGGGTCATGCCATTTCGAAATCGTTAGGGAATTCAACATTCCCAGATCCACTGTGTTAAGAGTGTGCCGAGAGTATGAAATTTCAGGCATAACATCCCACCATGGACAGCGCAGTGGTCGACCGCCTGCACTTAACGACCGAGACCGGCGACGTCTGCAAAGAGTCGTAAATTCTAACAGACAAGCAACACTGCGTCAAATAACCGCAGAAATCAATGTGGGATGTACAAGGGACTTGTCTGTTAGAACTGTGCAGAGAAATTTGGCTTTCTTGGGCTATTCCAGCTGAAGACCGACTCGAGTGCCTTTACTGACAGAACGACATCGCTTGCAGCGACTCTCGTGGGCACGTGAGCATATCGGTTGGTCCCTAGATGAATGGAAAACCGTGGCCTGGTCCGATGAGTCACGATTTCAGTTGGTAAGAGCTGATGGTAGGGTTCGAGTGTGGCGCAGACCCCACGAAGCCATGGACCCAAACTGTCAGCAAGGCACTGTTCAAGCTGGTGGTGGCTCCGTAATGGTGTGGGCTGTTTTTTTTTTTTTTCATGGAATGGACTTGGTCCTCTGGTGCGACTGGACCGAACATTGACTGGAAATGCTTATGTTCAGCTACTTGGAGATCACTTGCAGCCATTCATGGACTTCATGTATCCAAACAACGATGGGATTTTTATGGATGACAATGCGCCATGTCACCGGGCCACAACTGTTCGCGATTGGTTTGAAGAACATTCTGGACAATTCCAACGAATGATCTGGCCACCTAGATCGCCCGACATGAATCCCATCGAGCATTTATGGGACATCATCGAGAGGTCTGTTCGTACCCAAAATCCTGCACCATCAACGCTTTCACAATTATGGACGTCTATCGAGACAGCATGGCTCAATATTCCTGCAGAAGACTTCCAACGACTTGTTGAGTCCATGCCACGTCGAGTTGCTGCTCTTCGCCGGGCGAAAGGAGGGCCGACACGATATTAAGACGTATCCCATGACTTTTGTCACTTCAGTGTATTTTACCCAAATAAATGGGTTTTTATCGTATAAGAGGCATTTATTAATAAAAATGTATTTTTGAGAAGAACTAAAGCCCATTTTACGATAAAATATAAATCACTGTTATAAATTTCCTTATAAGTACTATTAAGTTGTTATAAAGTAATCGTATTTTAATATGCTGAATGTTATGCATTAAACAACTGAGTTAAACCAAATTTCTCCTGCATAACTAAAAAATGAGTTGCTAATATTGGCGTATATCTTCTTTTCCATTGGTTTCAAATATAATCTTGGTTCTTTTTCCATTTTTTGGAATCGATACAAAAATTAGTGATCCCCTTCTTTTTATACACTTAAGTATATTTTTATCTGTTATAAAACGGAAATTATATTGCTTAAGCAATGCATGAATTTAAAATTACTTAAATTTTTTATTTAACAACATTACATGTTTGTTAATCTGTTCACTAACTTATCATTTTATGCATTGTTTTTTAAAATTTAAATTTGTTTTTATTTATGGGAAGTATTGTTAAAAATATCAGCAAAACACTTCCGTAAGCAAAAGTATATGATAACCAGAAGCTATCTCTCCAAAAGTTCTTTCACCTTGCATTATCGAATAATCGCAATGAATTCTACATAAAAATCAAAAAGAATAATTGTCTTGCATTTTATTATTCTAAAATAGTATTGGTAATAACACATCTTCTTTCTATGCATAATACTTCGCCAAAGCTAATTGTAAATGCATCAAAATATAAATTTCTAGTAAAGAAATTCTAAATTACAATCTTTACGTCTCGTTTAAAAACATTTTAACTATCTTTTCAGTTAATTCTTGAATCTTATTAAAATTAAATTTATTTCCTTAACTTACTAAAGAATTTAAATACTCATTAATAAAGGTTTAGTTATGAAGTTTGAGGTTTTAAGACAATACTTTGATTATATGTGTCTTGTGAGATTTGAATTCAAATACTATTCGTCAACGAGCAAACGGAGGTATATATGGTGGATAGATAAATCATAATAGGTCATGGCATTAATTTAATTGGATCTCTACTTCTGTTCAAGACTCCTTTCGACAAATTTCAAGAATTTGCTTTACATAGAAATTCAATCAACTAATTAAATTCCCTTCCTCTAATTAGAATGAGATTCCAAATTCTAAGATTGTTTTGAAATCGAAAACAATGGAAGTGCATTGGTGCTTCATTCTAAAAGTTGAATTAAATTTTAATTTATCAGGCTAATTAACAAATTTGCTTTTTTGGAATTTTTTTAATTTCATCGAGATTAAATAGCGTGATTTATTAATTTAAATAAGATTGAAAATCTGAATTATATTTTAAAACACCACATTGGTCGATAAATTTATTCGTATGTATATAAGCTCTTGACAGTTGTTCGATTAAATGTTTTTGCAGTTTAATTAAAAATTATGTTAATAAAATTTGAAAAATGGCGATTTTGCATACAGCAACTACACTTTGTTATCTTACATTTTAATATTATCGATTTAAAATTAGTATAAAGATTGCTACTCCTTACATTTTAATATTATCGATTTAAAATTAACTATATAAAGATTGCTACTCCTTACATTTTAATATTATCGATTAAAAAGTAGCTACATAAAGATTGTTACTCGTTACATTTTAATATTATATTTAAAATTAGCTGTATAAAGAATGGTAACTCCCTTAAAATTTTAAATACTGGGAAACTAAATTGCTAAAAAATATTTTAATGAGATTAAATTTTTATCTACAAAAAATTGGATTAAAAATAAACAGCTATTATTAAATTTAAAGTGAACTTCTTTTATTCATTTTTTTAAATATGGTTTATATAGTTAGCTCCCAGAAATTATCGTTTTGTTTCACAATTTTTGCTAATCAACTGTAACGTCTATAAACGTGCAGAAATTCTTGGAAGGGAAAATTAGATGATTACGTAACTTCTGAATTCAGACATTGCATTGGTTTTTTGTAAAATCTATATGGGAGTTTTTTATCTTCAGAACTGAAGCTATTCTTTTGTATTTCCGTTTATTGAAACCTATCCCAGTGTTTATTTGTGAATCATGCTCTATTCTTTTTTTTTTTATCTGTGGTTTCTTCATTAAACATTTCTGGGAAAACCTTTGAAATTTTGACATTTCTTAAACGTCAATCCTCATTTCTTATTTTCACTTTCGCTTACTCTTGTTAAGAAATCAAAGGGAAAAAAAATAAACTATTGAGTTCATGAAATATTATTGAAGTTAAATACTAAGTTGAAATTTTTTTTCATTAGATAAATTTTCACCAACCATTTTTAACGATTTTTACATTGATTTTTGTTATAGTAAATGTCAATTTACGATATCTTATGTTTATATGAAAATCTCAGTTTTTTTTAATGCTTGTATATTTTGATTTCTGGAAGCGTATCAAGTTTTTCTTTATATATACATTTTTTGTATTTATTTGTTTGTACATCAGTTTCTAATTGCTGCTGTGTTGTTTTGTGATGTTCTGGTTTCATTTTTGCTTTATTTATTTTTAAAAAAACATATCAATAGAACGTTGTTGGAACAAATTTGCCGATTTGATGATTTTTGTTTTTAATTTGGCTATGATAGTATAGACACACTCTCGTATATAGACAGTTTATTTTTATTGTTTGTAAGAAAGAAAAATAATATGTGTAAAGATGTATCTACACAAACTAAGGCGAACGGTTGTATTGATCTTTAAGGCAAAAGGCATTTTATACTTAGTCTCTAAATAAATAAAATACTTAAAATGAAATTTTTAATTTTTTTATTGAATTTATTAATTTTAAATTATTTTTAAAATCTTTACGTTTATCTCCCAATAACGCAATTCTTTTTCATTTTGTTTTCTTATATTGAGTGAACTATTATTTTACTGTTACATGTTGAGCTGCCAACATTATGTAATTTTGGATTAGCAGTTTTTAAAGACAAAAAAACAAAACAAAATTTTCTTCTCATTGTTAAATTTAAATTTAAAAAAAATGTATAATAATTTTAATCGACTTACATTTTGTTTTAAAATTTGACAGTATAAATCAAATAAAAACAATGATTATAAATCTTTCTTTTTAAATTTAATTCAAAGTAAACATTAAAATTTATCTTAATTTTTGTTTCTGTAACTGCGTAAAACCCATTTTTTTAAAACCGGAAATGTAACATCCGCTTTAACTGATCAAATCAAATAAAAACAATGATTATAAATCTTTTTTTTTTTAAATTTAATTCAAAGTAAGCATTAAAATTTCCCTTAATTTTTGCTTCCGTAAATGGTAAAACCCATTTTTTAAACCGGAAATGTAACTTCCGCTTTAATTGATTAAAAATGAAACTTATTAAAAATTTAAAAAGGAACTTGTGTCTAAAAATTATACACTGATAAAAGGAATGCCTTTTAAAATTTGTTATTATAGTACGACTTTCATAGGAAATTATTTTAGAAAATAATCCTTAGCTTTTAATATGCACACTTTACTAAACTGTTCATGCAAGATTTTTAATGCTCTTATTGCATGCTACAAAATAGGACGTCATTAATAATTGAAAAATAATCAAATTACATCCATAGTTTAGGTTACCCTAGCAACTGCCACGTGTGGTCCTCTTTTTTTCTTTATCAATCTTTTAAATTTCTATTCTCTTTTATCAGTAGATGTGGTATTTTGTTAACTTTCCATGTCATGGACATTGTCATAGAATAGCGTCATTTGAGCAGGACTTTGATCTTTTTTCATAGAATTATAATTGTTTTAATACGATATGGAACAAGAAGCTATATAATTAGGCTATAATTGCAGGATCGGTTTACAACTATCGAAAACTCTTCTGAAATTTAACGAAGCTTTTCTATATAGTATATTCATCGGAACGAAAAAAAATTTTAATTGCTTATATTCCTGATATAAAAGGAAATTTAACCCCGTCTGATATTTTTCAAGAAAATTACTAGCCTACAACAGTAATTAATTGTGATACTCGTCATAAATCGATTTCATCTTATATTTCTAAACTTCTGTATCTCATCATTTATTCTAGGAAATGGTTTATTATTTTGAAAAGAGAGAAGAGAGAAGAGAAGTAAACAAATATTTAGAACTTCGAGAATTTAACAAAATACCTAATTATATAAAGATAACATCATACGTTAATTTAATTTTAATATGAAAGGTTAATTTTTCTCATCTATGCTCATTATCAATAAAATATTGAAAGAAGAGTAACAAATTAGCCTTTTGAATAAATAGTATTGCTTCTGAGTTGAAAGGTAAAGCGATAAGGTTCTTTAAAGGAGTTCTACAAAAGTATAGTGAAAATTAATTTTATTTATTAACAAATATGTTTTTTTGCTGTTTGGAAACTTATTTAAAAACATAGGACGCAAAATAGTTTTGTGATTACTCTCATTAAAAAGTGAATTTAAAATTCAAAATACTGAGATGCATGATTTTCAAAAATAATGTACGCCTAATTAGTTTTGATTTGCTTTTATCGTATTATGTTCTGTACGCAGCTATAAGTCTCATTTTCAATTTTTTTCTAATTAAATAAATGATAGTTTGTAATGTACAGATCTGCTATTAGCCAAGTTACATAGTCAATCTAAAATAAAACATTTACCTTATTATTATACAAGACGTTAAATAAATACATATTTAAAAAGAGATTGCGACACTATTTAAAAACTGATTGACATAAGACACAAAATGTTTACACAGTAGTAACACATTTTTAATCGCTAACCTTGACCAGGATTCCAGAAGATACTATTCAGAAAATCTTGCATAGATTAATAGCAGATTACTCTTCAGAATCAACCTTGGAATGAAAAGTCCCCTTTTAAGAAGGAAAAGACATTTCTAATGATTTTAGGACAATGAATTGTATTTTCTGATCACTGAAGAGTGGAGAGATACCACAAATCATCACTATTCATTCAGAATAAGTGGGGATATTGATTATTGCAAACGTGAAAAACGAAGCTATTGTTTTATGGAATGCTGGAATGAACACTCGTAAGAAGCAGTTCATTGTTGGAGCAAGCGAGAAATCCATTCGCAAAGAACGCGCTTAAAGCCATGAATGTGCTATTTTTATGGAAATAATGAAATACGATTTAATGAAATATAGTGTACTAGGTATAGTGTGAAATAAAATAAAATAAAAAAAAAATACTATACAACTGCCATGACTTAAAAAGATAATCAAAATTTCGCATCTTCAGTAATGTTAGCCATCAAAAATAATAGAATATACATCATTATGATGTAATACGGATAATGTAATACAGACGTTATCCGTATTACATTGTAATGATGGTGTTAATATGATTTAACTAGTAGTAATAGTTAAAAATTTTTTAGAAGGATAATATCTGTATTACACCAGTATAATGTAATACGGATATTATCCATCTAAAGATATTTTTAACCATTACTACTAGTTGAATTTTTCATGTAGTTGTTATATATATTAACAGAATCTATCACAACATATTTGCAACAAATTTACAACAAAATATTCGCGTACTCTTCTATAAATAATTTGATGTCTACTTTAACATAAAAACTGGCTCTTAATATGTTTTAATGATTATATTCATTAAAGATTATGCTAATTAGAAGTTATTAACTTCACAATTACATAATTATGATTTTAAAATTCTTCCTTACTTACCTTCTATGCTTTTTTCTTTTGATTAAACGCTGTTTCTTTTTTTTTTTTAATTATTGTTATATAGTAGTTGGATATTTGTTACTGAATTAGTCTTGCTATAATGTCCATGAATCATGAAAATATAAATCTATATATTTATATATATGTTACATTTTACAATTTTTTACTTATATATAGAACTTTCTGAATATCCCAATGTTTAAATGATTAAATTAAAATTGAATTGCAAAATTGTCAACAATGGTTTTATCATTTCCAAATTATATAACAATCTTATAGAACAATTATTAATTAACTGTATCTTATAACAATTTTAAATGATTGATTAAGTTGATATAACAAATTTTATTGACTAAAATAAATTTTATCGATATTTTCACTTGGTCGATGAAGCGATTGTCTTTCTGCAATATTTAGAAGTTAAATTTTGAGAGACCTATTAAAAATTGCTTTGTTGTTAAATAGAATTATTATTTGAATTTCGAAAAAGTTGCTTCAATTTCTCATAGACGCATTCTTCAAAATATGTGAACCGAATTGGATACAACTTTTTATATAATTTATACAACTCGAATTCAGCTTTTAGTACAATACTTCAGAATACAATAGTACAATAATTTTAGTACAATACTCGAATTCAGCTTTAGTACAATTTTTTAAATAGTTAGACTTAATGATTTTTTTTTAATTCAATAAAAAATCATGAATTTTTAATGTAAATTATTACATACTCTTATTTGAATTACAATTTTCTTCTTTTGGAAAAAGTAAAAATATTTTACATTATTTTAAAAAACTGTTATAATTCTCCGTATAACAAGGAACAGAAAATTCTCGTTCTTAACACAAAAGAATTTCCACCTAATTGAATTCAAGGAATAAGTTTTGATTTTGTAACTATCCAAATATTGTTCCTTCTTTTATACAATTATCGCTGTTAAAATTAAGTATAAGAATTATATACGCAGGGTTTTTTTTTGTAGATGTTTAAGATAAACTTTTATCCTCAATTACGTTATTTAACATTCTTTAGAATAGCAGTTTGTTCTTAATTTTAAATACTGTATTTATTGCTGCTACTTATATTTATCAGGTAATATGCTGTTCAAATTTGAATCTTATACTTTTGAAGAAATAAAACATTCACTTTTGTATTTGCCTAATAGTATAATATTTATTTCCTTTATATTAAAGCTTATAATCCAAATTGATAATCGATATGTCTTTATTTATATAAATCTAATCGTTTATAAATATTGTGATTCTTTATGAATTAAATTAATTCCCTATTTCATTGAATGAAGCTAATTTATTTAAAATACATAACTTTAATACGCAATTATTGATAAATACAACAATTATTTCCCAACATAACCATATAATCGGCAAATTCATTAACTTGATACAATTTTATAATTGCCAAAGTTAATATTTTAACAAAAGCAAAAGAATTGTTTGAAATTCGTTTTTAAAATAATTAAAATTGATATTAAACTCTTAAAGAAACAAAGAATCAGGTTAAGGTATCACTTGTCTTTCTAAATACATCAAATAATGTCGCACTGTGATGTAAATACTGTAGCAGGATATACTTTAAAAGAACGATTAATTTAAAAATAATGATGAAGGCAGAACTATCACAATCACAAAATTAAATGCTCATCATTATAGGAATAAAAATTAATAGAAGCTGTACAAATTGTCGTGAATTGTAAGTATTTCCTGGTATTTTTGTCTGTTATTTTTGCCTGCAATACGAAACATTGAAGTTTTACAAAAAGCTATACGCCAAGAACCAAGATTAGTCATATCTTATCTCGCCACGGTTCTAATGTCTAATAGAAATATGATTAGACCATTATAGAAATAAAAATTAATAGGAAAAGAACAAGTTGTCCTGAGATGAATATTTCCTGGTTTTTTGTCTATTTTTTTAGCTGCAATACAGCAAAATACAAAACATTGAATTTTCACAAAAGCTACACACCGGGAACCAAGATTAGTCATATCTTATCTCGCCACGGTTCTAATGTCTAACTCGAGTGAGTAGAATACCGACTACCCAAAGACTGATATTAGAAGAGAAATATTCTTTTTTAAGCATAGAATTTATTCAACAAACAAAAAATATCAAATTTAAAAATTGCTATCTCATTTTTACCCCTTGACTTAAAAAAAAAATGTTTAAATATACATTGATTTAAAAGTTAGCAGTGTGTTTACCACTTTTAAATGAAGAAATTTAAATTGATTGTGTTTATCTTATTTATTAAACATAATCAATTTAGATTTCTTGTTTTAAAAAATTTAATTCTTATATTACAGTATTTAGTTAATGGAAATATTTCCTAAAATTCTCAGTTGTCAGTTTATTTTTGTGCGTGTATTGTCAGTTTTTTACGTTCTCTGTGATATTGACTTTGGTTCTATTTACAAAAAGATTCTTCAATTTTCTGATTCGTTTATGAGAAATTGTAAAACTAATTATTTCATAGCTTATTTAAACATTAACTTATTTAATTTTATTGCTATAAACATTTTAATAATTAGAATTAAATAGTTGATTTTTATCGCCTGCTCTTTGGACAAAATTCTTAAGTCACCTAACAAATCACTACTCATAATATTTTTTTTGTCATGTTAATGGTTAATAATTGCTAACTAAATTTACTAAATGAATATTTATTTCTACTTAATCTCTTAAAATTTGATTTAACCTAATATTAATCGCCAACAAAGTCAAAGGTAGTGTGGTTATGGAGTGCCGGGGACAGGGAATCCCCTCACCTCCTTTTGCATAATTATGTGAAATAAAATAATTAACTTTAAGAGAGGTAAACATAAGAGAGAAATTAAATAATTAAAAAGAATATTAAGTGTTAGGTGTATTAATTAGTATGAGGATTAATTAGCTCAGAGTTGAAAAAAATATAATGTGTATATTGTGATAAATAAAAGAAAACAAAAATTTTAAATTTAAATCCCTTTGTACTTTGATGAGAAATTAATAGACTAGATTTGATAATCCAGTCATTAAAAACTCAGGTGTGTATAAAAAGAGTTTGGAAAGGGTAGGAGAGAACAAGAGTCAAAGCCGAGCTACAATTCCGAGCGCGACGATTTCATTGGCCAACATTTTGTTACGAGAAAATCAAATAACGACTACATTAACACTTCTTCGGAATGTAAAAAAAGCAGAAACGAAAAAAAAAAAAAAAAAAACACTCCTTAAAAATGGAGTACGAGCTGTTTTTAAAAACGGAGTTGAACTTGCTCTCTTTTACTTCCGCACTTTCAACTTTCCTTTCCACCTTGACCGTTAGGCCCTCGACCTCAATCGATTTCAAGGACGTTTATGTATCAGTCAGAATGTTTCAGTGACGGTGTTTTTAGAAGCATTCAAGAAGCGTGATGTTATTGCCTTTTAGATAACATTCTGAATGCTTTATTCATTGGTTTTCTTTTTTGTTGTTATTGTACAGCTTTATTTATAACTGTTTCAGTTTTTCATTTTTTGTCGTCTCTTTAGCACTTTTATACGTTATTTTATCCCTTTCTTTTTATCGCTCTTCATTTGATTATTTTTTAAAAATTCTTTGTTACGACAGTCTGCTAAATATTGCGGTGTTATATATATATATATATATATATATATATATATTTTTTTTTTTTTTTTTTCCTTCGAATAAATCATTATCTGTTATTTCAGTTTGTATATACTTTCATTTTATATGATTTTTGAATAGTTTTTTTTTTTTAATTATTGCTTTAAACTTAGTTTTGAGACTGCTTTATTGAAATTTGAGATATTTTTAATATTACATTTTATTGAATATTGTGTTGAATCAATAGCGTTGAAAAGAAGGCTATGCACTAAAAGTTATTAAGAAGTATGCTTTGCAACTAACGGTAAGTTATAATATCTATAGTTTTCACAGGACCTTGGCTTTTTTTTTAAAGGTAAGCAAAGTTATTGTTATTTTAATTACATTGTTATTAAACTTATTGTTATTTTAATATACAGAAATATAGAATATTTAACATATATAAAGATTAATATAACATATTGATATTAATGTTTATGTATTAACATATATAAACATTAATATCAATACTTATATAACATATATAAATATTGAATATATTTTAAATGAACTGAGAGCACTAAAATCGTCGATCTTAAAAAAAAAGCAAAACGTCTACTTAAAAATGAACACGTTTTTTTTTTTTTTTTTAGGTATGAAAATAAACATAGTACATCTTAATCGTGGAAATGTGTTTCATGACAGCAAATTAATAAAATATATCTAAATAAAAAATAAGCATATCCACTTTATAAATTCAATGAAACTTCACAGGTGTGCAGTCAATCATAACCGTCTAAGTCGATAAGTTTAAATTTTTCTGGCATTATTTGTTTGACGCATTAAATCATCAACTATAGTATATTTCAATGTGGATTTTTTTTTTTTTTTTTTACTTTCATGTATATTTAACTTAAGTTCAGTTGAATGAGCAATGTTACATTTAATTTTAAGTTATATTATTCTCAATATCCAAGGTAAAACATAGCTATAAAATGTTTACATTATTTTTCTATTTATTTATGTCAAATGTAATCTTCTTTTAAGTTTAAAAATGCATAAGGGCTATAGACAGCGTCAGCAGTCAATATTTTTTTATTTTAATAACTAATAGTTCTTTTTGTTATTAAACTAGTTAATTTTATTAACAAACATTAGAGTTCAAAGATTGGATATCTGAAATATGAAATTGACATATATGTTGTAAAAAATAGTTTTAAAAATTTCTTTAGCTATGTCTAAAAATGCTAGCTATGAATCAAATTACGTTAAATGCACTAAATTTTTAAATTTTGATATCCCAAACATATTTAGGACATTGGAAAACATATGGATTTTATATCATTGAATTGTGAGTTTAAAAAGTGTGGAAAAATTTATTAATTCAGTCGAAAAAGTTTTTTTAAACTATAGAATATTCAATTAATATGTATTTTAAAATAATTTGTAAAATCCATATTAAATGTGCAAATGAAAGATTGTGAATTCAATAATAAACAATACGGACGAGACAATAGTGGAAATTAATGGATTCAGAAAGAGCATTACATGTGATTCAAGATATTTTCTTCTTTTTAAGGAATTTCTCTTTAGTTGTTGCCATTAATGATATTCACTTTTCTTGTGTTGTAATTGGGAGTAAAAACCTTTTTAACACTTAAATGTGAAAAATTAAAAATGTCTCTAATGTTACCTTATAATTTAATGCTCGTTACATTTCACGATTACTTTTTTGAGTAAACAGTATTTTTTTCTTAGGCGATGAAAAATAAAAATAACAGTAAAAGGTAATTAAAGGTAAATAGCTTAGTTTCTCTTTATCAGTTATTGATGTTTCAAAACCAAATGTTTATTGCTTATTTTTTCAAATCGTGTAAATTACTCTATATAAATAAACGTACATTAAAGTAGCATAAAGCTAATATTTAATCAGCTAAGTTATTTTCATTTTAATAAAAATGAATATATTATCTAGTAAGTTAATATAATCTTATGATGACCTTGAAGTTTTTATTGATTATTATCTTTGTTTAACAGTATTTTTGCTTCAACTGAAATCTTCATGAAGTAACAAAAAATGAATATAAATAGAAGTAATTTAAAAGGAATGCAGAATTATTAAGTTGAAGAATACTATCTGCTTGTACTATCTCTTTCTTTAGTATAGCGACAATTGGCATAAAATGAAATATTTCAGCCCCTAAACAATGTAATAATATGTTACTTGCATACTAATATCTTGAAATTTAATTAAATTCAGATTTCGTTGTAAAAGATTTGCCATTATCATAAATTGTAAAACAATTTCTCTTCCTTTTTATTTATTTATTTATATTTTATCTTAAATATAATTTTCCTGAACGATATTCTCCGTTCTAAAACTTCATAATCAAGATTTTAATTTAATGTTTGATACAGCCGTGCTCCAAGATTCATTCTTCCATTTAATATTTTTGTGTGAAATTATTCTAGCTCATTTCTAAATTATTCTAGTTCATCCTAGCTCGTTTGTTTATACAAGTTCTTTTCTTAGTTTTATTTGTTCATACAAATACGAATTAATTCAGTCGACTCGTCTGTCAGTGCATCACGAACACATTTACAGGTGTTAGCCAGAAATTCGAGGCAAAATTATTTTAGCCAGAAATTCGAGGAGGCAAAATTATTTGCACCTAATTCATGTGTTGAAACCAGATGTACGGTTGCAGTGTTTGAGGAAATGAAGTTGTTTCTGTTAGATTAGCTTTTAACAGTTGGTAACTTAAAAATGTTTTGCGCAAGCAAAAATGAAAAAAAGAAGTTTTGTCTACGTCCTGATTTTGGAGTGAGAGGTCGAAATGTGGTGTAATCACAAATATATCTGATACAGCAATTTGTTTTGTTAATCGTCAAATTAATTGAAAGATTCATTGCTGATTTGGCTATTGTGAGTTCAGATTGCAATTCAGCATGAATAAATTAGATGTTTGTGTCGAAGTTTCCCTTACTCCAGACCTCGGGAATATTTTTCAATCTTGATTAATAAAAACCATATGTTTTGTATCTAATAATATGAAAATGCCAAATAATTTTTTTCATTATAAATCATTACATTAAAATTATATTTTGATATTTTTTGTTAGCTTATAAGTTTTGATTAACTAATACAAATGTTCTGAAATTGAGAGTCGTGAGATATTTCCAACTGATAAAAATTAAAGCGCCTTAAGTAGTAAGTAATTAGTGATTAACTTAGTACCCTAATTAGGAAACGAAATATGGAAAAAAATAAATTCAGAGTTATTAATAATTAATTACTGTGTGGAAGGTAATTAAGTTCCAATTTTAAATCCGAAAACGTTAAAGATACCGATTTCTTTCACAGTAACCTAAGGAAGAAGTTTCTTGAGAGATTTGATTACATTTAAATCGCTTTACAAAAACCAATTAGTTCTATCTAGGGTTTTAAGAAACATTTGATTAAATATTAAATGTAGGAAACAAATATTTAAAGCAATCCATACATTTCGTTGACCTATGATATTTAATTGTTTGATTGTTTTGAAGTAGCCAATTAAATAAGTTTTAGTTATCGTTGCATTTCTATATACACTTCGTTTGATTGCTATTATTACTATTTTACTAAGTAATATTCTCTAAATATTTTAATTTTGAATTAATAAAACATCTTATTCACGTATTGTTAATTAAAAAAAAAAAGAAAAAAACAAAACACATCGAAGTTACTACGACATTTAGTGATAGATTATAGAGGGAAGGGTACATAATTTTGCTATGTTAAAAGAAAATACAAAGGTGAAATGTGCAAGAACCACTAGACTAATACTTTTATTAAAAATTTATCAGATATAGTATGCCGAAATATTTTTCTATGTAATGGCTTTTGAAATGCTATTGAAAATGTTTTTTTAATAGGGAACCACTGCAAAACTATTGTGGGCAGCATTGTTTTGATCTAAACTAAAACAAAAAATGGTACGTCTGACGTTAACGAAATCGAATTTCGTGCACTTATTTTCTTTAACCAGCTTAATTTACACTGGTGATTCTTAAATAAAAATTGTACGTACTGACCTGTAGTAGTACTGACCCATATTGATGTAACGAAGAAAATTATTCATATCTTTATGTATGATTTTCTATTCTTTTTTCCCTATAAACGACAGGTGTTATTATTATTTTGACTTGCATTTATTTTTATCTTATCGGGAAATTGTCGAACATAATTTAATTCGAATACTCATATTCTTTATTTTAAATAGTTTTTGATGCAAATAAATAAACAATGTAATAAATGAACGAGAATAAAATTTTTAAATGAGCTGCCACATTGTTGAGCCTTTTTTGTTTTGCCATTATTTTAATATTTTTTCCCGGAAGAAAGTTAATTGCATACACGAGTAGCAAAAAAGGGATAATTGTATAACATCCTTGTGTTTGAAAATAAGAGATTTTATTTCATTTTTTTTTTCCTCGCTTTAATTCGCGCTTTTATATTTATATTCTAATGTTGATTGATTATTATTTTTTCTAAAATCAGTAAATTATGAATTATAAACAATCTTGAACTTTCATTGAAGTAGAGTTTTGTTTGAGATTTCTTGTAAATATTTAAATTTCATCCAGTTAATTAAATTAGTTATAATTATTTATTTGTTCTTTAACTTTTACTAATGGCTTTTGAAATGCTGTTGAAATTGTTTTTAATGGAAATGGTTGTAAAAACTATTGTGGGCAACATTGTTTTGATCTAAACTAAAACAAAAAATGGTATACGCCTGACGTTAATGAAATTGAATATCGTGCACTTGTTTTCTTTAACCAGCTGAATATGCACTGGGGATTCTTTAATAAAAATTGTGCGTACTGACCCATAATGATATTTCGAAGAAAAGCAATTGTTGCATTTCATGAGAAAGGAGTCATATTAAAGATGTTATGTCTTATGGGTATTTTAATAAATAAACAATATAATAAATGAACAGAAGATAAAAATTTTTAAATGGACCATCATATTATTGAAACTTTTTTTTTGTCAAAAAAAAAAAAGTTTTTTGTTTGTTTAAATTTAATTGCATACATGAGTAGCAAAAAAAGGGATAGTTAAATAACATCTTTTTGTGTTTGAAAATAAGAGATTTCCTTTTTATTTAATATAATTAGATAATTTTCTATAGAGAACCTAAACACAAAATAAGAAAAGTTGACATTATGACAATTCACACTTGATTAACATTGACATAATTTTTAACTTATATCGATAATGATGAATCAAAATGTTTTTACCATACTATTTCATCAAATAAAAATACAATACGAACGGTTTAGAAGAAACTATTGGCGAAAAATCTAAAAATCATTCTTAATTAGTTTTAATTTATTTCATAAAAAACATTCGCGATATTTTGCATTTTAGAAAATACTTTTCTAATTAATAAACGTTCTAAAGTTAAATTTGGGAAATAATAGTTGATTTAAAAATAATTTAGATTTTGTTAGCACTGAGATCCTATTTGATGTATAAAGGGACATCAAGACCGTAAATGTTCCTTCATTTATGGGTAATACTTTTTCGTGACCAAATGTATCCAGAATTGCTTTTTTTGTTGACTGAGAAAATCAATAATCTACCAGGACGCTACTAGTAATGTCTGTGACTGATGTGTATTCCACCATCCAAAGATAAATCACCTTTTCTTGGATGAGGGAGATGATTCGCAAAAAGCATTGCATAGCTTCTAGATTCGTATAGGTTTTACTGTAAAAAAAGAACATTCTTTGTATTAGCTGTTTCAACCGCATTAAAAATTGAAGAGTAATTACTGAAATAATTCATATTTGAATAGCTTTATTAGTAGCTCCACACGCGTGTGCACACTTTTAAAACACATGTATACGCCTACATATTATGAAAGATTATTTGAAATATCTCTTGTTATAAGTTTCGTTTAAGATACATTGTTACAGTGTACAATGCATCTGCTAGATCTTTTATTCTTTCAAATTTGGGTTTGAAGCGACAGCTTTTCTAAAAGAAGGTAATTATGCAGTCGTTAGGAGTTTTTCAAATGTAACTTAAATTTTTTTTTTTTTGTTGGTACAAAAAAAAAAAAAAAAAAAAAAAATATGGTTTTTCATTAGAAGTGGAAGATTGCCTTGTGTCTCAATTTAAAGATTTTTACTCCTTTCTTAATTTTTTTGTCTTTTATTCCTTTCATATTTATTGTAATTTTTTTGTTATTAAATTTTTTTCCCCTGTAAAGTAAATGGAATGAATATTTCGCCTTAAAATACTTAAAATTACCCATACCCTTAAAATACCCATTTTAACTTAAAATAACTTTATAGATACGAATAAAATGTACTTTTAATTTTAGTTTTCTTTTAATCTGTTAATCTTTGTATAGGCATGCGTGAGCTTAGAAGTATTCTTTTATAATTATACTACTTTGAATTTCAGATGCGTGATACGATTTATTAAAAAGTAAATAAATAAATAGAATGGATTATAAATTTTAGTATGCATTTTTGAATTTATCCACTGTTTAAAGCATTAATTGAATTTAACTGTTTAATCCACTGTTTAAAGACTCTAAATTTTGTTAAGAAAAAGAATATTAGAGGATGATAAAAGAATATTAAAATAAAAATTATTCTTTTTTTTTTTTTATTTCCAATGGCAGATTATGAACAGTTACAGCAAAAAAAAAAGAACAACGAAAAAAAAAAAAAAAAAAAACATACAGCAACAACAAAAATAATACAACAAAAACATGCTGCAACAGAGTTCATTAATCTAACAATAATGCCAGATCTTTTAGTCACTAAAAAGTGTTACCAGGTGCACCACGTGGAGGTAGATCTTCTGCGCATCCATAAAAATTATTCTAGTTTAATAAAAAATATATATAAAAAAAGGCAACGCTATTTGAGAATCAGATCTTCTTTACTTTTATAGTTAGTTCCCAAATCCATTTCATTTAATATAATTCATTTAATTATTTATAGATATATTGCTCTAACATAACATTAATGAAGGCCAGATTTGAGCTAATATTTCACTGCAGTTTATGAGAATCGTAAATTTAAGGGGAAAAGAAAATTATGTATGTGCTAGTCATCCTAGATATAAGTAACAATTGTTTAATGATGAATACAAAATTGATTTATTCAAAAGATGAATTACTTTTTTTGTATGATACAAAAAAGACAAGTAAAGCAGCTGTAAATTCAAACAATCCATAAATTAGATACAGGTCAGTTAGCTTGACTGAATCGAAACTCTCAACACTGATGATTCTATTTATATATTTTACCACCATATGTTTATTCATAAAAGGAATCTTATTAAAAATGGTAGTGTATATAATATCTCATTTATGAATATAATATCTCATTAAGAATCTTTATATATACATCTGTTCTTATGTTTAATATCTACATGTGTTTTATCTCCATTATTATCTAAACATCTTTTATACAGTATTATGACATTTTTCGATTTATTATCCAATTATTTTTCATTACTATTTGACTATTATCGTAAACAACTTTTTTTTCCTACGCTATTTCTTTAAGTTTTCTCTTTAAAAAAAAAAAAAAACATGAATAGTTTTACGAACAACCTTTGCCTTTGTAGACAGAAATATGGAAATTTCCAAATATTGAAGTCTTACTTTTAATCAAAACAATGTCATCAATTATTTTAATTAACTTGTTATTCTTATAACCAAAGAAATGTTATCAAAATTAGCATTAGAAAATCATAGTGGTAGCAATCAATTGAAATAAAAATAAAATTTAGAAATTGAATTATTCTAGTGAAAAATGCATGGTTATTCATCTATAATGTGCTGCTACATTATCGTTATTTATTTATAAAATACAGAAAAGAAATCCTTGATGAAATTTTTTAATCTTTTTTTTTTTTTTTTTTTTTTTTTTTTTGAAAGAAATCTTTTAATTTAAATCCTTCAAAAATGTTTTGTTAAAGGCCTCCAAATATGTTTTTACGTGACTTAAAGTAAATAAAATAAAAGCAATAACTTGGAGTTAAATAGTTTGTGTTCGTTTTCCGTTGAAGGCAATCCAGAAATGATTTCCCGTCAACTATCCATTTTCGGGAAGGCGCGAAAAGATGTCTTCTCTCCATCAGAAAGTCGATATCAGGTTACAAAACAAACTAATGAGTTTTTCCATGAGTTTCCTTTTTTAACGTGTTGCTCATTTCAGATAAACACTTAAACTCACTTTCGAAAATATATTGCTTCTTATTTTTAATTATCGGAATTATTTTTGTAAGTTATTTATCTTTAAATATTTCAAAAAATGCTTTAACTTTGAGCTCACGCAAATTTTGAAATTCTTAATATGGTTGATTAATTTGAAATTTGTTTTTATTTGTTTGTGCTGCAAAAAATGTACACTTTGATTGTTGAATATTTTTTGGGTGTAACTTAAGATATAATTATATTTTGTATATATGTATATATATATATATACAAATAATCATTTACTTTTACATTGAAATATATTATGCAAATGTTTTCAGCTTATTTTATTCTTAATATTTAGGCTCTAAAATGAGCATTTTTACAAAGAAATGATTGATAATTTTTTTATTTCTGAAATAAGCATATTTATAGCCTGTTAAGTGATTCAAAAGAACTATACTGAATACATATAAATTTTATAACTAATAATTAATAATTTTATAATTATATAATTATTTATTATATATAATTATTTTATAACTGTTACTTTCTAACTAAGAAGTTTTAATTTTTTTCAGATATTATATATCCCAGATATAATCCTAACAAAGTTAAAAAATAGCGTTTAACAACAATAACAAAACCATACATTTTATTGAAATCAGTGTAGATTTTAATTTATTTTTAACTTAACACCCTTTTTAATTCCATTATATTAATAAAGTCAAGTAAATCTTAAATAAACACTAATTAAATATAATTTAACATAATTAAAGAAATATATTTTCAATGGTAAGAATAAAAGCTCTTCTATGGTGTCTAACGGAAACAGGTATATTTACTATATTCAAAGTGATTTAATTAAAATGTTTAATTTTATTTCTAAGTAACTATTTTAGCCAGCGATATTAACAATCTAGTCTGTGATCTTGTCCTTCATTTCTTTCACCCGATATGATCTATTGCCTTCTACCTTTACCTAAATAAAAGAATTCTGAAGAAGACAATGGCTCTCTGCCAAGAAAAAAAAAAAAAAAAAAAAAAAAAAAAGATTTTTTTTTTATATATATTTTATCGATACGAGAACAATTCTTCCCAATTTTATACACTTATTTAATACATAAGGTTTTTTTTCACATTATTATCATATATTTTGCTTCTGAAAATTTTCAATTTCACAAAAAAATTTTTATTATTATTTAAGAATCTTAAATTTAACAAAAAAATATAAAGAAAGGATGTAAGAAAGTAATCATTTCACTGTATGTCTTACCAGACAATTATATAATAAATAAATAAATTATGTTTTTATGCAGGTGTGTTTTTGATAATTAAATATTATGATTAGTATTACTGCAATAAAAGTGTAATTGAATATTGTAATTAAATAATTCCTTAATGTATTTTTAAAGAGCAATATTTTATAAAACAATGCAGTTATAATAAGTAGTCTATTAGAATGGATTGCTTTTTTTATTCCTATTAATGATCCTATTTCTCACGCTGCCCTGGATCATATGTAGGAATAAAAATATATTCCTATTCATGATCCTATTTTCCCTTTTGCTATACAAACATTAAACACAAATTTTTTTATCGATCTAAAACATAAATAAACTTCAGATGAATAATTCAAAACCGCCTTTTCTAACATTCTTAATGACGAATTCATCAAGGGAGTGTCATTGATTTTCGATGCATTAATTTCGAATCAAGGTTTTTTTTTTGTCTTTAATGAAACACGATTAAAATTTGCTTTCTTTTATTGATCAGACTAAAGCTAAAGTGCATTTTGTAATTGGATGATTGCATGTACCCTTAAATGTGAAACGAAAATTTAAAAATACATAACCGTATTAACGTGCATTTGGAAAAATATACTCTTCCATCTGGAAGCTTACTATAGTGGAATCATCTACTGTTTTTCCTTTTAAAATTTTCTACTGAAACATAATAAAATGAAAATTTTTTAGTAGTCATTTTTCAGGAAATATACAATACACTTAGATAATGTTGAAGTTCGTGTACTTTCTGTTCTGATAGTTCATTTTAGTATATGGATATTTAAATAAAATTGAATATAGGAAATTTCGTAATGAAACTTGCTGTTCTTCAGTATTGACCATGTATTACTTTTAATTACTGTCTGACATTTTAGAGTGAGAGAGATCGAAGTGTGGTGTGATCGAGAATACATGCTGATGCGGCAATTTGTTCTGTTAATAGTTGGGTTAATTGAAATGATTCATCGCTGGTATACGGCTAGTGTGAGTTCAAATTGCAATTAAGCATGAATAAATATCTTGTTGAATTTTAACGTTGTGTCAAAATTTCGTTACTCCAGACCTCTGGAATCTTTTTTCAATCTTGATTAATAAAACCATATGTTTTGTATCTAATAATGTGAAAATGCCAAATGATTTTTTTTCAATATAAATCTTTAGATTAAATTATACTTTTGATACTTTTTGTTAACTTACAAGTTTTTATTAACTAATGCAAATGTTCTCAAATCGAGGGTCTGAGATATTTCCAACTAATAAAAATTAAATCGCCTTAATTAGTAAGCAATTAGCAGCTTAATTAGTTGTTTTTTGTAGCCATTTTTCAAAAAATATACGATATACTAATATACTTATAATTCCAAATAAAATTTAATATCCATACCAGATTAATTGCAATTGCAATTGCAAACTTGGATAGCAAACTTTCTTTTGAATTTCTCTCTATATAGCTTGTATTTTAAATCAAATACACTGCTATCATTTTATAAGATAAACTGAAAATTTTCGGTAATAATATTCCATTTTGAAATGAGGGAATTTGTAGCAAAAGTGTTATTTTCAGAACCAGAAATATCTTTTACAAATTCACTTTGGTTTAAATATAAATGTCAAAAAAAAAGAGCTCGAAATTGTTTATATTTTAAAGTATTGTAAATGAATTATTGGAATTACTGTAAAGTATTGGAATACATTTTTCGCTCAGTACTGATCTCGCATGTCTCATACAAACTAATCTCCTTGAAACCAACAAAAATATTTGCTTCATTTTCAGATTAAAAAAACTAAAACAACAACAGCATGAAGGCACCATAATCATACAAAAATATAATTCTGCATATCAGTTATTATTTTTATCGTCCAGTCATTTTAAAAGTTTTAATGCATGCAGAGAAAAGTTTTGGAATGCATAATTCGTTTTTAATACCACATGTCTCCATCTCATCTTGATTTTACCTAACAAAACATTGAATAAATTTCGGTACTTCTACCTGTCTTCCATTTGCTGGAGTTTTAGCATAATGATGTTGGAATAACCCTCGAGATTCTCGCCAGCTCCATTGTTCTCATTCTCCTGCTCCTTTTATCCAGTGTTTTCGCCAGCGACATGTTTGCGACACAATTGTCCAAAGCGGAGTTCTGCTCTGGATCGATTATGTTTAGAATTAATCTGGTTAAGTGCTGTCATAGAACGAACTCCCCCAAAAAAAATGCACCCGCACGCGAGAATGACAGGAACTCATGTAATGCTAATGATCTCCTCCAGGTAGCTTTGTTTCCTACTCGTCTTAGACACCTATCGCTTACCATGGAATTAATCTAATACCTTGTCAAAGTTTAGGAAACATTCTCGGTTAATCATGGAATGTAAATAAAGTGGGATAGTGTACCCTTAGCTCTAATGCAGCAAGGTTAAGAGTGGTAGTTTTGTTTTCTAATCTCACCAATTTAAAATTCTTTTTGTTGACTGTCTGATATCTCATGTTAGTGATTTGAAATTTAATTCATGAAGAATTGAAATTTTGATTTTTTTATTGAAGCTTTTAAGCGACTTCAAGCCCTAGAGAAATTTTACTGATTGGTTGATCCGTGGCTTTTAAGGTTCGAGTGGTAGTTTTGTTTTCTAATCTCACTAATTTTACATTGATTCTTTGTCGACTTCTGATATCACATGTTAGTGATTTGAAATTTAAATGAAGAAGAATTGAAATTTTGATTTGTTTTGATTGAAACTTTTTTAAGCGACTTCAAATCCAGAAGAAATTTTATTTATTGATTGATCTGTGGCTTTTAAGGTTCGAGTGGTAGTTTTATTTTCTAATCACAGCAATTTCAAATTGATTCTTTGTCGACTGTCTGATATCTCATGTTAGTGATATGAAATTTACTTGAAGAAGAACTGAACTTTTAATTAGTTTGGTTTGACAATTTTAAGCGATTTCAAGTACAGGACAAGTTTAATTTATTTATTACCCATAAAATTATGGGTATTGTAGGTAGTGGGTTCTTTTTTAGTTCTAATGCAGCAAGGTTCGAGTAGTAGTTTTATTTTTGTATTCATACCAATTTCAAATTGATTCTTTGTCGACTGTCTGATATCTCATGTTAGTGATATGAAATTCAATTGAAATTTTGATTTGTATTGACTGAAGTTTTTAAGCGACTTCAAGTCCAGGAGAAGTTTTATTTATAACCCATAAAATTATGGATATTGTTTTGGGTAGCGGGGATTTTTAGCTCTTAATGCAGGAAGGTTCGAGTGGTAGTTTTATTTTCTAATCCCACCAATTCTAAATTAGTTCTTTGTCAGCTGTATAATGTTAGTGATTTGAAATTTAATTGATGAAGAATTGAAATTTTTGATTTTTTTATTGAAGCTTTTAAGCGACTTCAAGTCCTAGAGAAATTTTACTGATTGATTGATCCGTGGCTTTTAAGGTTCGAGTGGTAGTTTTATTTTCTAATCTCATAATTTTACATTGATTCTTTGTCGACTTCTGATATCACATGTTAGTGATTTGAAATTTAATTGAAGAAGAATTGAAATTTTGATTTGTTTTGATTGAAACTTTTAAGCGACTTCAAATCCAGAAGAAATTTTATTTATTGATTGATCCGTGGCTTTTACGGTTCGAGTGGTAGTTTTATTTTCTAATCACAGCAATTTCAAATTGATTCTTTGTCGACTGTCTGATATCTCATGTTAGTGATATGAAATTCAATTGAAATTTTGATTTGTATTGACTGAAGTTTTTAAGCGACTTCAAGTCCAGGAGAAGTTTTATTTATAACCCATAAAATTATGGATATTGTTTTGGGTAGCGGGGATTTTTAGCTCTAATGCAGGAAGGTTCGAGTGGTAGTTTTATTTTCTAATACCACCAATTCTAAATTAGTTCTTTGTCAGCTGTATAATGTTAGTGATTTGAAATTTAATTGATGAAGAATTGAAATTTTGATTTTTTTTATTGAAGCTTTTAAGCGACTTCAAGTCCTAGAGAAATTTTACTGATTGATTGATCCGTGGCTTTTAAGGTTCGAGTGGTAGTTTTATTTTCTAATCTCACTAATTTTACATTGATTCTTTGTCGACTTCTGATATCACATGTTAGTGATGTGAAATTTAATTGAAGAAGAATTGAAATTTTGATTTGTTTTGGATTGAAACTTTTAAGCGACTTCAAATCCAGAAGAAATTTTATTTATTGATTGATCCGTGGCTTTTACGGTTCGAGTGGTAGTTTTATTTTCTAATCACAGCAATTTCAAATTGATTCTTTGTCGACTGTCTGATATCTCATGTTAGTGATATGAAATTCAATTGAAATTTTGATTTGTATTGACTGAAGTTTTTAAGCGACTTCAAGTCCAGGGAGAAGTTTTATTTATAACCCATAAAATTATGGATATTGTTTTGGGTAGCGGGATTTTTAGCTCTAATGCAGGAAGGTTCGAGTGGTAGTTTTATTTTCTAATCCCACCAATTCTAAATTAGTTCTTTGTCAGCTGTATAATGTTAGTGATTTGAAATTTAATTGATGAAGAATTGAAATTTTGATTTTTTTTATTGAAGCTTTTAAGCGACTTCAAGTCCTAGAGAAATTTTTACTGATTGATTGATCCGTGGCTTTTAAGGTTCGAGTGGTAGTTTTATTTTCTAATCTCACTAATTTTACATTGATTCTTTGTCGACTTCTGATATCACATGTTAGTGATTTGAAATTTAATTGAAGAAGAATTGAAATTTTGATTTGTTTTGATTGAAACTTTTAAGCGACTTCAAATCCAGAAGAAATTTTATTTATTGATTGATCCGTGGCTTTTACGGTTCGAGTGGTAGTTTTATTTTCTAATCACAGCAATTTCAAATTGATTCTTTGTCGACTGTCTGATATCTCATGTTAGTGATATGAAATTCAATTGAAATTTTGATTTGTATTGACTGAAGTTTTTAAGCGACTTCAAGTCCAGGAGAAGTTTTATTTATAACCCATAAAATTATGGATATTGTTTTGGGTAGCGGGGATTTTTAGCTCTAATGCAGGAAGGTTCGAGTGGTAGTTTTATTTTCTAATACCACCAATTCTAAATTAGTTCTTTGTCAGCTGTATGATGTTAGTGATTTGAAATTTAACTGAAGAATTGAAGTTTTGATTGAAGCTTTAAGTGACTTCAAGTTCAAGAAAAGTTTATTTATTTATTACCCGTAAAAATTGTGGTTATTATTTTGGGTAGCAGGTTTTTTTAGCTCTAATGCAGCAAGGTTCAGAGTGATAGTTTTATTTTCTAATCCCACCAATTTTATATTGATTCTTTGTCGACTGTCTGATGTTAGTGATTTAAAATTTAACTGAAGAAGAATTGACATTTTGATTTGTTTTGATTGAAGTGACTTCAAGTGCAGGTGAAATTATATTTATTTATTTATTGCTCATAAAATTATGGACATTGTTTTCGGTAGCGATGTTTATCGTGTCCTTGATCATTTTTTGTTTCTTTTGACCACTTTCAACGTTTCTTACTGGTTTTTAAAAAATTTCTTCCATGACTTATTCTTATTGGTTTATTTCAATATCTTTAACGACCTCTTTTTATTTATAATATTAAATTTTTTTTACGTATCTGTCATTAGGTAAATAAATAATGTAAAATTGTTCTGAAAGATTGTTTGGTGAAAGCAAAGATAATTTTATTTCTAAGTGTTTTTCAAAGAACATAATTAGAACATTTGGAATTCTACAGTTTATTTATTTGCTTATTTAAGATTGCAGTTATGCGTTTTGTTCTGACGTTGAATTCTGAATTTTATGAGTAACTTGTATATAGACCCAGCCTATTATATTTTTTATTTATTACTTTTAAGTTCGTCATACAAATATTTATTTTATTTTTTCTTTACTTTCAAAGGAAAAAAAATACAAAATATTAGCACAAGGAAGAAGGATTTAATTAAACTGAAGTTATGCTGATTGCATGTGCTTTAAAAAATAACTTTCGTAAAATTTTATTTCTAAAGACATTATAGCTCACGTGTAGGGTCAATGACAAAAACAGCTAACTACATATAAGCGGAAAAGACGATTCATAATCTAAGCTAGACAATTTGTTCCACACCAATGGGTAAACTTTCCGAATACAAGCAATTAACTTTAACGCGGCTGTTGCCACTGGTTTTTTTTTACAAATACTCTGAATTTTAGAGTTCTTTATCTGTGATTTGCTTGAACGCGAAAGAAGTTTTGTGAACTTTTTTTTTTTATTATTTTGTTCCGGCTTTCTTTGTTCGTAAGTCAAAACTTAAATTTATCCTTGTATTCCCATCACATGAATTTACAGTATGCATCTAATGTTCTAAATGTACTGTGCAATCTTATCAATGATCATAAATATCGTTGATAAGATAGTGCACTGCATTTTGAAATTTCTAGTGTCTCATAATTTTTTATATTTGTACTTTATTTTGTATTAAGAATTCTCAAAGAAATAACAAAAATAATAGAATTTAATTTAGATAAATTTTTCATTAAATATTTCGAATTACACTAAATTGGTGTAGAAATGTGCAATAATTATCCGGATTACGTTCAGTAAAAGTATTTTCTGTATAGCACTTAATCTTACTTTATTCATCGCAAATCATCTGTATTTTGTGGGGGAAAAAATGTTCAAAACATTCAAGGACAGATATTGAAAATTTTTTTTTAAATTCAAGGACAGATATTGAAATTTTTTTTTTTTTTTTTTTAAATTCAAGGACAGATATTGAACATTTTTTTTAAATTCAAGGACAGATATTGAACATTTTTTTTAAATTCAAGGACAGATAT